>JAMKQA010015877.1:0-21045 GCA_024699735.1 Posidonia australis
TTTTGGTTTTGTGTGGCTTCCTGTTTTTCCTTCAGCATATTTTACTGGCCCACCTAGACGCACATAGGTGGCGCACCAGACTGACGCACCAGTCTGGCGCACCAAACAGGCGCAGTGGCCTGTTTTCAGTAGCACACAGCATGTTTTTTCATTTGTTTTGCTTGCTTTCTCGACCTGATTTGCTTCTGGGTTTTCCTTTGGTTTTCTTCCTCGATGCATTAGGAAGGCACACCTCTGTTTTCAGCAGTTTTCTTGCATTATAGATTGCATTAGGCATATAGAAAGCAAGGATGATAAATCGCTCAAGACATTAGATCTTTGATCTTATTGTGCAATATTATTGCATCAACACTTGACCCAGCAGACGAGTGATATTTCTGAGCATTAGGACACACCCCTACACATCATGCACCTATACTTTAGACACCACACACATTTGCATGGCATGGCATATCGCCCTCGGGCGTACAGCAAAAGGCTGCAAAGCCGACATTTCATTAGCAAAAGAGAAATCAATAGAAGACTGATTTATCGAGCATACGAGGGTGTCTAACACCTTCCTCGTACGTAACAGGGATCCTTACCCACATTAAGAAAACCATAAAACACATGAAAAATCATGCAGAGAAAATAAAAATGGTTTGTGCAACCCCATTTTTATTTTCTCTGCATGATTTTTCATGTGTTTTATGGTTTTCCTTGTCTTCCATTTTAATAGACTAGGTGGCGACTCCTGCATTTTTGCATTTTTTTTTTTATTTTTTGCCGTGGCTTTGTCGACTTTTGGCACATATATTATTTATTTGTGGCCACCCCCGACGGCATGGTTACAATATCATTAAAGAATTTATTCAAATTACAATAAACCTACTTTTTTAGTAAATGACATTAAACTTTTGCATGATTTGATTATTTTATCCTATGTAATTTACCATTTTAGAGCTAAATTATACTTTACCTTTCTCAACTATTCAAGTTTTTTAACTTAGTATCCTAAACCGTTTTTCATTACAACTTGCTTCCTTCAACTATGGTAAAATACATCATTAAATTTTTACTTTCTCTAACTATTTAACCCTCAATTAAAAATAATCTCTTTCTCAACACTATGAAACTCGACTCGAACGTTGCTCTTGTGGAACCCTTTCTTCCTCACACTCCAGTTGACTCAAATCTCAGGCATTGACACCCTTTTGAAATGAGTTGAGACCTTCAATTGAGATATGCTTAATGATAACAAGGAAAAAGCTCAAGATCTTCCTATGGTATTAATGGAGCTCAAGGTCATCGATTTACCAAGAAAGAAGAGGAAAAAAAGGCTTGGGAAATAAGGAAAAATGAGCTAGAGAGAGAAGCTCTGACGATCTGGAGGGCAATCTTGGGGCGACTCCATAGGATTTTGTTCAGAGGTAGGTCCTTCACTTTTTGTCGTCCTTTCTTCTTCTCGGGGAGGGACTGGGAGGGTTGGGGGGGACATTGCTTTCCCCTTCAACGAGGGCTCAACTCCAATCCTTCTGAAGGAAGGGAGTTGTTCCTTGCTAGTGGAAGATCTGTTCGTCTCTTCTGGCCGTGGAACTCCTACTGAGCGAGTGGTCATATGGTGTAGCTGCTTGGCTGACAGCTACAGTACTACGACAAGGATTCCAGGCAAGAGAGATCTCAATCCTTATGAAGGAGGGATACTTCCTTTCCTGGGTCTTTGTAGCAGTGTCAGAATCTGGGTTGAGTTTGTCGTACAACCTATTTGGCTTGCGACGTTGTTTTTTCTCTGTTTCACACTTGCCGGAGTCGCTCTAGTGAGTAGTGATCGGCGATGGGAAAGAAGGTCGCGAAGGCAGGAAGGAGCAAGCTGAGCAATGGGGTTCAGGCCATACAGTCTGACTCCGAGGTAGCTGGTACGATAGGGTCCATTCAAGTGCTTCACAACAGATCTGTTGCGGGGAGCCCAGGGTCGGAAGTTGAAACCACCTTGAAGAAGACAAGGCCTAATGGGAAAGAGTAGCAGTGAGAAATTCAAATTCCCGCACAGATGACTCAAGGCGCGGAAGATTCAAACTTGAATCTGAAAATTGGCGGGATACTTTTGAGTAATGAAAGGAGTACTCGCAACGAAAGTGGGATGGGGATTGGAGCCGCTGTCAGTGCTACCGCTGTCAGAACTCCTGTAGATGCAGGTGGAAAACCTGTGGGATGTACGGATGGTCAGAGCGTAGGTGGGACAAGTACAACACGTACTGTGGGCTTAACCTCTCATAGGTCGGTTATTGCTACTGTGGGGGAAAATCTTGAAATTCAAAATAAGGAGGATTCTGACGGGATTTCAAGAAATGAGGCTAAAGAGGATTCTAAGGATGGTACGGAATCCCCGTCAGAAGGGGATGATGAATATGCAACTGGGTCTGGTTTTGATTCTTCTGAGGAGGATAGTATGCATAATGACCAAGTGTCGAACGAGTCTTCTAATGAGGAACCTTCAAGGGAGAACACTCAAGGACCTGATCCGAGTAAGTCCTTCCTTGGCCCTTCTAGAACTACTTCATCTCTACGGGGGGGTATAGGTATCGGGGTGGACGAGGCACTGGTGGGCGATCTACTGTCTGTCGCCCTCCCTCACGGTTTATTTCGAGACGACTGCCTTCCAGGAAGCCTACCGCGAGATAGCCAGACCTGGTGTCCAGGAAGGAGGATGAAGTTGATAAGAAAAAGCTGAATCTCTGTGACACTCCTTGTGTCGAAGGAAGGAAGGTTATTGAGTTTGAGCTGGAGGACATTAAGGATGCTATGGACCGCTGGAACAATGTTGTTATGGGCTATGTGATCGGGGCAAATCCTGTAGGGAGAAGCCTGCCAAGATATTTACGATGGCTCTGGGGACTATCAGGGACGGTATATGTCAAGCCCCGGGGGAACAGCTAGTTCTTATTCCAATTCTCAAATCCTGCGGATGTGGACAAAGTGCTGGAGGGAGGACCGTGGTTTGTCGTTGGCAGACTCCTCATTGTGAGTAATAGGCTCCAAGGTCCAAGTTTGAAGTTGGACAGCTGCGCCATGTCCCTCTCTGGATTTGTCTTCTTGGACTCCCAATCGAGGTGTGGTCAGGGAAGATGTTAAGTAAAATTGGCAGCTATCTGGGTAAGCATCTGATGATGGATTCGAACACTACTGATATGACCAAGCTGGACTTTGCAAGGATTTGTGTTGAAATCAGCCTGGATTTTGAATTCCCCACGGAGCTCCCTTTGATTAATAAAGCCATAGGGGAGGAGGAAGTCATCAGGGTGGAATATGAGTGGCGCCCATCTCCCTATACTCACTGTGCCACCTTTGCTCATGAGATGAAGGGATGCGCTCGCCAAGCCAAAATCACTGTCGCCCGAAAGGATGGTGGGGTGGAGCATGCCCCACATAACGCTTCAATTTCACTGGTCCCTCTGTCCCAACTGTGGCAGAGTCTAGTCTCGCACCATTGCAACCAATTCAGATGAGTCAGTCGCATCTAATGATTGCTCCCAGTCCTTCGGCTCCCACTAAGGAGAAGGCGCAGAAAGGAAAGAGTTCTGGTAACTAGGACTCCTCCCAGAGCAATGAGGGGAGCACCACTCAGCATGAGGGGCACACCACTCAACATGATAGAGTTTCTACAAGGATTGAAGCCTCTCAGAGCAATGTTGGAGCTGGAGTTCCTGTTGGTACAAGGGCAGTGCATGGGAAGAGGATTGTGGATCGGAATACCGACCCATTAGACCCCTCTGCCCCATGAAGATATTATCTTGGAACATTAGAGGGGCGAATTCGGGTGGCCGTCGGATTATGCTCTCTAAAAAAATTGGGCCGGGTAGATTTGACATGGTTGGAATTCTAGAGCACAAGCTCTGTACAGTAGATAAAGTCAAGGATTTTGTTGACTTAGTTTGGCCTGGGGCGGAGTATGCGCATAACTTGAATGCTACCCCTAGTGGTCGTGTTCTGGTTCTGTGGAACTCATCAGCTGTTTCACTTTCAAAGTGCCAGAAAACGCCTCAAGCGTTGACGTTTGAAAGAATATCGGGAGGATGTAGTTTTGAGCTCTCTGTAGTCTACGCTTTTACTTGACCGCGCGAGCAAGGCCCTTTATGGGAGGAGCTCAAATAGCCGGTGCAGCATGGTGTAGCGGTGCCCCACCTTGTTTGTGGGGACTTCAACTGTGTCAGGACTCTAGAGGAGAATTGGGGTCCTGCGCATTCGGTTAGTGATGCAATGGGACCGTTCAACCATTGGGTGGAAAGCGAGGGGCTCGTTAAGCTTCCTGTGATGGGAGATCTGTTTACGTGGAGGAGCACCTAGGGTGCTACTCCTATCTGTTCGCACCTTGATTGGTGTTTCACTTCGGTGGATTGGTTTGCCTCCTACCCTAATAGCTCCTATCGAGTCACTGATCGGGAGGCATGTGATCATGCCCCACTTGAGATATTGTTTGGACGAGAGCCACTGAAACCACCTCGATCCTTCAAATTTTTTAACCACTGGGCTAAGCACCCAGGGTTCCTAGAGGTGGTACGAGAAGCTTGGAAAACTAAGGTGCATGGAACTCTTATGTTCCGGTTAGTCAAGCGGCTTGCTTGCACCCATGCTAGGGTCGCTCATTGGGCCAATGACACTTTTGGGAATGCTAGTGCTGAGGTGACCCAGATACAGGAACAGTTTCAGCAACTTGCTATAGAGATGGAGGATGCTCCGCAAGGTAATGATAGGGATCCTATTAACCAGCGATACTTGGATTTACACAAAGAAGAAGCATGCCTCAGGACAAAGCTGTGACAAGCTCTGGACCATGAAGAGAAGGTGTTGATGCAGCAAAGTCGAGTCCGATGGCTTAGGGCTGGGGACTCGAATACCGCTTTCTTTCACCGGTCTCTTGTTCTGCACAAGCTAGGAACCATATTCGGAGCTCAAGGATGATACTAGGAATGTTATTCCGGAGGAGGGTCTTCTTGATGGAGCCTCCCATTTCTTTAGTAAGTTACTTAACTCTTGGCACTACCCCTATTCCGCTCGACCTTCCCTTCGAGGTAGTCATGAAAGACGAGAATAGAGGCCTTATCGCCCTAGCCACAGAGTTGGATCGCCGGCGCATTATATGGAGCATGGATGTTAATAAAGCTCTGGGACTGGATGGTTTTACAACTTGCTTCTTCCGTGAAGCCTGGAGTATTATTAAGACTGATCTCCTGGCGGCTGTGAACGGTTTCATCCGTAATGGGAAACTTATGCAGACAGTTAACTTCACTTTGTTGAAGCTCATTCCTAAGCGCAAGGCTCCGGAAGGCTTCTCTAATTTTAGGCCGATCGCTCTTTGCAATGTGCTTTATCGCATCATTGCTAAGCTTATCGTGGAACGTCTCAAGCCTTTGCTTTCCCGCCTGGTGAGTAAAGCTCAAATGGCCTTCGTTCCAGGACGCACCATTATTGATGCCCTCATTTCAGCTCACGAGTTGGTGAGTTGGTGAGTTGGTTCCATACACCCTAGTGGCACTCAAAGATGGTCTGCAAAATTGACCTCGCCAAAGCTTATGATTCTATGAACTAGTCCTACCTACTGGAGGTGCTTTGATATATGGGGTTCAAGGTACGATGGCGCCGACTAATTCAAGGTATGCTGTCGGCCTCTTTTGCTATCAACATAAATGGCGTGCTTTCTGCTCCTTTCCAGTCCTCCAACAGACTGAAGCAGGGGGATCCCATCGCCCCGTTTATTTTTGTCCTAGGCATGCAAGCTTTCTCCCTACTCATGGAGCGGGCCAGTAGGGACGGACGGTTCCAACCATTACGTATCTGGGGTGGCACGTGCCAAATCTCGCATATTATGTACACCAATGACTTAATGCTATTTGGGCCTGCCTCCGTTTCCAATGCTCAGTGCATCAGGGATGTGCTGAACCATTTCACCGAGCTATCTGGCTTACAAATTAATTCCACCAAAAGCACAGTGGTGTATGGTGGCCCAAAGATTAGCGTGCATACCATCACAAATGCCCTTGGTATACGGGAGGCTACCCTCCCTCTATCCTACATGGGCCTCCCTTTGATCTCTAAGCACCTAACGAAGATGCAATGCGAGCCGCTACTCAGGATGCTGCAAGCCAAGCTTGTGGGCTAGAAGGGAAGATTCTTAGCGTTGGCAAGAAGATACACCCTCATCCAGTCCATTCTGTCTTCCTCTATTCAACATTGGCTTTCTATCTTCCAACTTCCCTAGGCTGTGATCTTGGAGATTGAGAGCCTTTTTAGTAAGTTCTTGTGGAAGGAAGGTCGTTCCCCTCCCGTCTCCTGGACTAGTTGCTATCACTCTAGAGAGGAGGGTGGACTGGGGATCCGACGTATAGTGGAGAGTAATAAGGCAGGCATGATGAAGCACTTCTAGCACATTGTCTCTGATCGTTGTGCCACTTGGGTGCAATGTGTGAAGGAGAAGTATCTCTGCAACTCTAACATCTGGACTGTTCCACTAGCTAGGTGGCCTTCGTGGTTTTGGAGAGGGGTTCTTGCTATACGTCCTATTATCTCGCCATTGATTGTGCAGGATCCTATCGCATGGGTGCCTGACTCTGCACATGGATTTTCTATCTACTCAGCCTAGCAATCTATTCGTCATAAGGAGTCCCCAGTGGATTGGGCATCTTCGGTATGGTTCAAGGGGCACATGCCCAAGTATGCTTTTATTCTCTGGCTTGTCATGCGTCACAGGCTAAAAACCTAGGATAGGTTGTGCCATTTGGGGATGTGTATTGTATCTAGATGTCCTCTGTGCTATGATGCTCATGAGAATCAAGAGCACTTGTTATGGAGCTGCCCCTACTCACAGGCGGTACTTGCGAAGGGTGCCACCATCTACCACCTGGACCCACAGCATACGATAGCTAAGGCGCTGCATAGGGATGCCAATATATCCTCTACATCCCAACGTACTCAAGCACTCTTTCTAACTGCTGCCATTGTCAACTATATATGGAGGGAGTGCAATGTTAGGCTTTTTGACCACAATCGTCTGGCTCGTGGAGTGAATCAGCTTTGGGACGTTGTTGGGCACTTGGTCTCACTTAGGTTTCAGTAATGTGCCTATGTGATGTGAGGTTTGATTGTATGTCTTCTTGTTCCTGTTGGGTGTATGTATGATTTCTATGACTGTCTTGTATAGGGTGCCCTCTATGCTTGTGGATAGAGGATGATTTTGTACATTTTTTTTGGTACTTTGGTACATATATATATACAAATGCACCCATGGGCTTCAGCCTCCCTTTTGTTCTGCAAAAAAAATAAGGAAAAATGAGAAAATTTTAGTGGTAAAGTTGAATTTAGAATTTATGATGTAAAAAAAAAGAAAGAAGTTGGAGAAGAAGTACAAATTTGTCTGAAAGGAATATTATCAAGATCACGTGATCCTTCAAACTTGAAGAAAGGGTCTTATTGTTTAACGAAGAAATTTAAAGAGAACAAATTGTAACGAAAAAAATTTAGGATACTAAACTGAAAAACTTTGATAATTGAAGGAGATAAATGGAAAAATATAGGAAGAAAAACAAATTTATTTTAAAAAAAATATTGTAATCCTTCAACCTGATGAAAGGGATTTTATTGTTTAATAGCAGTGATTGAAGAATTCAAATTGTAATAAAAAGAAGTTTAAAATAGTAAATTGAAAAATATGAATAGTTAAGAAAGTAAATTCTAATTAACCTTTTTTTATAGGAAGATTAGTATTTATCAAATACAAAGCATATTTCAGATAGAAAATACCATTGTTAGCTAATGAATCAACAATGGAATTTGCCTCACGGTAGTAATTGCATAGATTGGCACTAGTTGTACAATGCCAAAACTGGCCTCACTCCAATCCTGTTAGAGTTGACGCATTTTGCATCACCATGCATCATGTCCACATGCGCCATTTGAGTCACACTCAATTTTAACACCGCTCGTGTAAGTCTATTTTCAGTCTGAAAGCAAGAAATTCCGCTAACACCACTCAATTTCAGATGTAAACAAAGAAATAGACCTTTCTTAAAAGCAAGAAATTCCGCTAACATGTTAGAGCATATACCAAAGAAATCTGAATATGTTATATGCCACCACCATGCAACCATACTCATCACGTAAAATGCCTCCACCGCCACTAACTCTCGGACTACCTCGTGAAGCTCCATCAGTATTCAACTTTAAACACATACGTTGGTCTTTTCCATTGAATAATCTTAGGATGCCAAATACGTAAGGGACGCGGTGGAATATTTAGTACTTGTAGAATAAAAACGTCCCTGTTGAACTTGTAGTTTACATCCATTAGCAAAAACTGAAGTCTTGAACCTACACCTTTATGCACATGAAAATATCTTAGAAAGATGCACGTTTGTCACCGTGCTTAATGTTGCATTGTGCTTTCCATATTTCCCTGAGCATCGGAAAAAATATGACGTCTTACCAACTGCTAGTAACCTTCTTTGTGACGTCTATAGAAAGTAAAACACATCCAATCCCTCCAAGAACGGCCTTGAATGTCATCCAATTGAAAAAATGTAGAAACCATGACCACAAATATATGGCCAATTCTCCCTGAAAAGACTAATGCTCTACAGTTTCACATTGTAGATAACGACAACAGGAACACACTGTGGAAATATGAAAACTCATTTCAGTAATTTTATCCTCGGTAGGAAGTCGATTCCATAAAATTAAGTCTCCATAAGAAGAATGATATCGTTGTAGGTATCTTTCTAAATACCATTTCCCCAAGAACCTCTACTAAGCAGATTTAACAGTAAATTTTCCATGAGGCTCACAGCACCATGTGGGATTATCCTTTTTGTCTGTGATAGAATAGTTCTTACTCGGAACCTCCAAAATGACATGATGAGGTAGTTGAAGTTAGTAAAGACCTCCATCCATTTGCAGCACATCACACACATGAAGTATAGAATCCATGACATGCACGCCTGCAATATTAGACAAATGACCAAGCTAATTGCAACCTTTTCCAATGAGCATTGCCCATATCACTCTCGTCAGAAGCAAGCTCTCCACACTTGGCATGCATAAACTTGGCCCACAGTCAATCATAAAATTTTATTCTCCATGTATTCTCCATGTTTGCATCCGAGAGTTTTCTTTTCCCTAGTCCTCCTTAAGGAAATTGGACTTCTGATGGGCTCCAACTGATCCAATGTCTTTTGTGAGAATCTGAATTGTCAGTCAACATGAAATTTGATTTGAAAAAAACTTCTTCGAATCTGTTTAACAAGAGTTTAGGCACACCAAGCTATGTTGGGTGTCGCAACCTCAAGCTATGTTGATTACTTTTTTGAAATCTGTTAGCACACACCTAATGTCCCATGCCAACAAGTTAACAATCATGGGCCTTTTATCTTTACTATCTCCTAATGTGCAGTAGGTAACGTTCAACTCCGTAAACAATGTCTCATTGTCATAATAACTGGGAAAACTTTAAACTCGTCACAGATCACGAGTTCGAATTCTGAAACATGTATAATTACCGTTTACAAAAAAAACGTTCTACTCCGTACAATATGGAGCCTAAAATGTTAGGAGGCTTAGACTAAGAACATTCTAAAATAGCGAAGTTAACTAATAACATGAATACCCATGAGAAAGATTAAGCACTTAAGAGCCACTGAAAATGTCATGTTAACGTGATATTTTTGCACGGGAGAGAACTCAAGCAACAGTTGACCTCGTTTGTCATTTTGAGCTTGTAAATCTCCTTCCACGTTCGATTGTCAGCTTAAACAAGGGCATTTCCCAAAGAGAGAGACTCAAACACGGGAGAAAGGTCACCTGCTCTTCTAAAGCATCAAAATACAATAAGCCATTTTGACCAAGTTCAAATAATGAGGTAAAACACCTTCAACAGACATTTGGCCAACAAAAGACCACGGATGAAAAAAGAAGCTGAGATACCTGCCATGGATGTAACGTTTATATAATATTATATAACCACTGTGATACAAATCATATTTCTTTTGGCGTCCGTGACATGATGCAGTAAAACACTGCTTACATTGACTACTTCCCACTATATTTACAATTACATCAGGTGTGATCACATTAGAGAATGGGACAACACCATCAGCAACAATAAGATTGCTGCTGCCTGTATCTATGCCCTTGGTGTCCATCATTTGATGGAAGATCGTTAGGTTCGATCTAAGGAATGGAATAATTGAGAAGGGCCCAAAACAATGCTTGCGAAAATTTAATAACTTTACACGTCAAGAACTGGGAATCTAATGTCTCAGCATCAACGAATATAAGTTCTGCCAAGAGACGTGGAACCAATCTCTCTCTCTGTGGACTGCAGTCAATTCACAAGAAGATAAAATCATTATATAAATAAATGTTGGTAAATATACAGGTGAAGGACATGAGTTTTCTAAAATTAATGCAGCATGGTGCCAAGCGATCCTTAAAAGCGAAAAATAAAAGCTAAGCAATAGTTCAAAATAAATGAGGAAAAGAAACAAACTCTTAAGTGATTAAAAATTCAAGGCAAAGTATAGACCATACTAAAAACAAAAACTCCAATAATTCATTCAAGGAATGCCATCTAAGAGTTGTATTTGACCCTCAGCATGTTGAAGGAGCAGATTTTATAAAAGTAGTGTACACGAGATTTCAAAATTCAGGAAAATTCTGTTAAAAAAATTTGTATCTAGGTAAAATGCATAATGTTTTGTAGAAGTCCAGAAAGTCTAGAATAAAAAGTATACCAACAAAAACAAAATTAATCAGTAACAGACCAAAAGACACACATATTCGACAATTTGCTAAAAAAATCCATACAAGTAACATGTTGCAGATGCAGGTTTTACAAATTTAAAGTAGTTTAAATGGGATCTCAAATATTCAGGAAAAATTTTATTACAAAAAAATTGTATCTAGGTAAAGTGCATAACATCTCATATGGTACAGAAAGTCCAGAACAAATATGTATAGCAACAAAAACAAAATTTATCGATTACACACCCAAAGATCCACATATACGGCACTTTGCAAAAATACGCCACACCAATTGAATAAAGCACAACCATAGAATTTATCTGCAGTGTTAGAATCTGTATCTTCAACATGGCAGCAACTACGACTCAAAAATTTCCCAATGGCCCCGTAACAAGTTAATAAATATTATGATTTTATGAATTAAGAAAGGAATTTTATGCAGCTATTGCAGACATTGAAGATTTAAAAAATTTCATGCAATCAAGTGCA
The DNA here is from genome assembly GCA_024699735.1 of Posidonia australis. Taxonomy (NCBI): domain Eukaryota; kingdom Viridiplantae; phylum Streptophyta; class Magnoliopsida; order Alismatales; family Posidoniaceae; genus Posidonia; species Posidonia australis. The sequence goes on from JAMKQA010015877.1 coordinate 11,257, forward strand.
GGCATAACAATCAAGAGAAACCAACCATTTGAGCCATTTTTTGAAAAGAGACTGGCAGTGTAATTCTCGAGGGAAATCTTGGAGAAATTATCTTTACCTGAGATTTTGGAGAAGGGAAGACATTCCAAAATCGAAGCGTCTCATCACCTGCACCAGTAACAATAGTCTGGAAATAGGAAAAAGGTTTGTGATCAGAATGGTGAAATTACAATGCTTAATTAGATAAATAAACACTCGTCATAGAAAATTGTTTCACCTGCCCATCAGGTGATATAGCCAGGTATAACACTCTAAATGTATGGCCAGTAAGGGTCGCAAGCTGCTTGCAAGGAAGTATGCAACCTAGTTAAAAAATGGATGCAATTTAATCCCAGAAAAAAGTTAAGAACATGCAAGAATACCTTTGTCATTGTAGGATACCTCCACACAATTATTTGGTTTTGGGAGTAGCCATGGGTGCTGACAAGTTCATTGATGTTCTTTGACCACACAAGATTGCAAACCTGACCAAAGATGAGGATTAGCATCACTGCAGACCTAATTGAATGACAAGTCTATAGTCTGACATGAATTGCATAAAATATAATAACTTGAAAGTTTCTAAATGTTCTCAACCCCGTTTTTTAAAGAAAAGAAAAAAAATAATCATTTAACTCAGTATGCAGATTGTGCTAAACCACCACATTACGACTGAAATATGACGCTGCAAATATAAGACGGTTGGCCATCAGGGCCCACCCTTACTACGTCTTAAGTTCCCAAAATAATACTAAATAAGTTCCTGGCAATTAAAATGTTTCCGAGTACACATGGGAGGATGATAACAACTTACAAGAGTATTTATAAGTAGCATATAAATCCAACCATGCAATATGGGAATTGCTTAAGATCTGTTAGATCATAGCATTATGATTGTTTATAAAATGAATTCAATGCAAACCAAATCATTTCCTGAGTTATAAGTAAATTATAATTACTTGCAAATCAACAAACACAAAATCTAAGAGGGAATGTGATCAATGTCAACACTTAATATGAATGTTTTGTCTACGAATAAAGAATCATATGATATACATCACAACATCGCAAGTAAAACCAAGTCAGATATTCTCAAGTTCATATAAAGAACAGATTAGAATTGGCTGCAAAAATACAAATGAAACTTAAGAATCATACTTCTATGTTAAGGTCAAGTCCAATTTATCAGGACGGAAATCCAGAATCATACCACAATCCTCTTACCTAAAAATGGTCCAAAAGCTTTCCACCTCTTTAACGTCCTCTTTATCAGGACGTTAACCACCTAAATTTATATCTTTCTCCACAAGGTCACCCCACCTCAATTAAAGGACAACTAAAATTAGCCAACCCAAAAAGAACTCTACAAGGATCTGAAAATAAATAGTTCTAAATTAAGGTACTGTGACTCCGAGAACTAGGAAGATCCACTGGAATCCAGTATGGTTCTCCGGAATGGCCCAACTGTGCAACTCATGAGTTATACTCTGCCCTCTCACCCTGTCCCCACCTGAATAACAAATTTGTGCTCATGAAAAAGCTTCCGGAGTGCACTACATTTACGAATAGATGCTAGACACGAGTGCAATAACCCACACCCAGCAGTCAGACAATTGCCTTATCTATCTTCGTTTTTCATGGTGTAAACTCTTACAGCATTTTAATCACCAGCTTCAGCGATTCCACAACTTTGGTTTAAAAGCATAAACTACCTAACCACCATATCCATTTCATGTGTTTTGCCTTTAAAATTCCAGTTTAGGCTGCAGCTTTCTGACCTAATTCACAGACCATACTAAGAATACCGTTTTTTGGCATTGCGAATTTCAACATAATACCATCAAGATTACCAAAGAATGATTAAAAAATAGACATGGAAGTTAACTGCATTGATTAGTACATTAGTGGATTTGATATTGATGATAGCTTTTAGATTTTAAGTGAATCATCCTAAACATGGAAAGTAGATTTAGATTTCTCTCAAGCATGAAAGAGAAATGTCTTTAAAAAAAACAGATATCTTAATCCTGCAGTATCTCTTTGTGCTAGTCCTGGGACAAGATTTCTCTGCTTCATAAATCTCCAAGTACTTGTTGTAGTCTACTCTTTACATTAATTCCACAATTTATAAATCTATTACAAGTAATTGGCTGACGTAAATTATTTGTAGGTTCCTGTGTAAAGTTATAGAAAAGAATTTCAATCAAATCCAGTTAGGAATAGCATATGAAAATTCTACAAACCCATTATAACCTCCAAACTGATGTCAGCTGCTGGAAAAGAAATTGTTTAAACATTTTCTGAACTCTGTTTTTTCAATATGATTTATTTAATTAATATGGCTGCCTATTGTCAATATTTCCTATCCATCCATACTGTTCTTCCCATGCCATGCATGATTGTGCTAAGTCATCCTCATTGAGATGATCAAACATAGCCAAGGAAGTGCACTTGGCAGATTATCATAAAATGCATGATGGTGCTAAGTCATGCTTATTGAGATGATCAAGCGTTATTAAAGTAGCAGCAGATTATCATAGTACATAATCAGAATTTAGACTAAGACTCCGTTTGAAACTACTTATAGACAACTTCTGAGTAGTTAACTTCTGTCAAACCATCAAATATCTTAGAAACAACTCCGAACAGGATATTGGGAACTCATTTTTCACTTGAAATCATGTGTAAAAACATGATTTTCCAGAAACTGACTAGAGAAAGCTTCTAACAGAAGTTGAATGAGGTATACATTTACGTTTGTAGTCTTGATTTTTTAAATTAATTATATAAAATACCCTTACTATTTATAAATTTGCCATTGAATGGGAAGTAAATGTATAAAATCAATACTGTTAGAATCTAATCATTGCTGTGAAACATTTATTTGCCAAACAGGATTTTCATAACTAAACTAAAATCTAACTTCTATAAATACTCTCAAAAGTCAATTTCTATTAAAACCTTACAATCTGACTTCTACAAAAAAGAGAAGAGGTTCCAAACAGGATCTAAGTTTCAGTCTTACCTGGCTTCCAGTATCCATACAGCTCAAGTGAGAATTAGTAGTTGTGTTCCAAAAACGAATACACCTGTCTGCTGTGCCACCACCAGATGCAAGAAGGCCATGTAAATGAGGGGACCAAGCAATGGCTTTTACAGCTGCCGTGTGCTCACAATATTTAAGTACAGGTTGTGTTGAATGTTGGTTCCAGACAAGAAGCTGCATGAAGTACAAATAAACACAAAGAAAAGAAGCATTAGTCATCATCAATGACAATGTTATTCTGAAAAAGAGAAAAAAAATCAGTGAAACTCACTCTATTATCATTTCCACCAGATGCTAATTCACGATTATCATAAGACCACTTAAGCCCACAGACCTGAATTTAAAAAGGAACTTTCAGAACAAAGTACAAGAGAGAAAAAAACAAGCATGTTTCTATTAATTTGAATCAAAAAAATAAATCTTCCTCTCTGCAAGTCCATTTTTTCTCCAAGTGACATGATGAGCACTATTAAAAAAAAACCTATGTTTATGTTAATGGAGTGTTCTATTTAATGAAGAACGTAAAAATATAGCAATACATGCAAGAGATACTAAGCCCTAAATTATCTAAAGCTACACAACTAACAAAAATAGAGCATAGATATGAAACAATTCGATCATAAGTTCTAACCTCTGACTTGTGACCCATGAGTTTGCTAACAGTATCATCTTGAGCACGAATATCACGTTGACGAATTGCCTTGTCCCGACTGCCAGAAGATAAAACTGATGAGCTCCAGGCTAGAGCCCCAACACGAAGACGATGGCCCTCCATGGTCCTTATTTTACGACATCTAGATGCATCCCAAATCTACAAGAATAATCAATGACACTTTTTAACTTTTTGTTTCAGTTGATTAAACAAGCTAGCCTAACTATGTTAAAACTAACCTTATTTTTCCTCAAAATTGTATGCAAAAACTGTAGGTGCACTAGAAAAATATGCATCTTATCTTTATTGTTGAAGCAGTAAAATGAGGTGATTTTTATAGGTTTACAAATGATTTTTTTGGCATATATCTCTTTCACAATCCTAAAAGAGCAAGAAACAAGTCCTAGGAGAAAATCCCATGCTTCACAATCATGCAAACTTCTTTCAGCATAGACATATCCATTTCAAAGTCCCAAATAGAGAACTTTTAAACCTAAGCAGAGTTTCAAAACATGGTATGTGGGCCATTTCACATAAGATTCAATCAGTAGCAAAATATATCCAATAGACCAATTTGAACAAATTCTCGACGGAAAGATGGCCAAAATGTTATTCGACAGAGACTACTGCAGATAAAAGATAAATGGGTCGAAACAGTTTTCAGCATCAATTACAAGGATAATTTTGTCTATATAATAATGTGGAAAAACAATATAAAATAAAAATCAACAGAACTTCCTCCAGAAACGCTAATGCCTCACCTGTACTTTTCCTAGTTTAGTCCCTACAGCCAAGTGAGAACCATGCTGCGCCCAGCCTACAGAACAGACACTGTCGTCCCTTCCCAAATCACAAAGTTTTGTCACCTGCACAAAATGCTAACCATTGAACCATATATATTGCATACTAGCCTTAAACTGCTTGTTTCGGATTACCCACAGCATGACTCAAGAAAAGGAAAAAAAAGAAGAAGAAGAAATTGCACCTTGCTGCTGCAGGCATTCCAGAGATAGACACAATTACCAAGCCCAACAGACAACACATTGTTGGACGACCAATCCACAAGATTCAAGTAGAAATCATCTTGCAATGCTGGCGCATCAAGTACCTATCCAAAACAAGACAAGACAAAATCGCCAAGATCAATCAACCAGCAACCAAAACAAGAACCAAGAAGAAAAAACAAGACTCCTCCTTTTCCAGATCCATAAACCAAAGGAGCACATTTCACAAACCAACCTTGTAGGGAGACCTGGCGACCTTCCTGGGCGCCTTGGGAGGAGTCGCGACAACTCCAGGCAGCGGGTCGTCCTCGAACCCGGTCACCACCGGCGAGTACCTCTTAACCTCCGTCTTGAACCGGAATATGTTCCCGTTCGGCGAGCTTGACGACGTCGACCCCGAATTTCTCCCCCCACCGCTCATACCCACACCACTAGGCGTCCCGGGAGTCAAAAACCCACCACCACTACCGCGATCGTCCCCGAAGAGCACCGACCGGAGAACGGCGGAGTACGCCCCGGACCCGGACCCGTACCCGCACCCTGTCACGTCGGTGGAGGAGGAGGAGGAGGAGGCGGCGGTGGACAGCGACGGGGGGAGGTCGAAGAGGGAGAAGTTGGACCCCGTCCGGCTCGGGATGAAGCGGTCGCTGTAGATCGTCGTCCTCGTCTTGGCCTGGTGCGGCGGCGGAGGAGGAGTGGACGGGTTCTTCACCGGAGAATCCATCTGTTTCTAGGGTTCTGGCGAGATCGATCCGCACCAGATCTCTTTGGGATTCTTGAGTGAGTTCTTGGGTGGCGACGGGGGAGAGAGAAGAGAAGAGATGGGGTTCTTCCTCTGTTTTTTTTGCCGGGAATATAGTGGCAGGTATTTATATGGAGGGTTGAAGCGTGAAAGCGAGAGGATATGGTAATTAAAAGCTTATTACTTTCACGAGTAATTGAAAGCTCGAGGGGTGGGGGAAAGGTGACCGTTTCCGGGTGTGTTTTGGCTTCCCAAACCAAATTGGAGATTAGGAGGTGTGGTTAGTGGATCCCATGGGGATCTTCTTGGGACTTTGTTGGAGTTTGATTAGGACCGGGAAGGATTGTAATCTTGGAGTGTCGGTGTCTTGAGATTGTGAAGTTTGGGGTGGTGTTTTTGTGGTTTTGGGCATAAAATTTGGAACTTTTTTTAGAATGGATTTTTTAGGTCAATATTTCTGTTACGTTTCTCAAAACGTTCTTCTTACTTTTGTGTTTTGGTTAATGTGTTTCAAGTTTCAAACTCATTATCAAAATGTCCACAAGTCTAGAATCTCTGTAGTTTCGCCCAATCATTATATTAGTGTGAAAACTCTCAAAAATTTACTAAAAAAAATTGCTAAATTTTTTTAAAACAACTCATAGATGATAATGGTAGTAGTGGTGGTGATGGTGATGATAACTTTGATTGGAGAGGAAGATCAGGGAAGATGGGAATTCAAGGCGATAATGTGGTAGAAAAACGACAACTAGAGTGATGGAAGTGCTAATGATAATGTTGTGATCATGGTAGCGATAAACATGACACTATAGTGATAGTGGTGGTAGCGATAGTACTGTGGTGGTAACATAAGTGAAAATAGAATTGTTTTGGTAGTGATGATAAAAAACGAAAGGTTAGTAGCTTTTAAATTTTAGTTTTGAATTTACCAGTAGTCCAATTAGCTATTGTCTAAAGATAAAGAAATGAGGGTGTGATGGTAGAAATATTTGATAAAGGATTCTAACAAGTTGTGGTATTGACATGAATACAAGAATAAATGAAGTACTTCAAAAATAGTAAGATAAAACAGAGATGTCAAGGAAAAAAAATCATTTTCTAATTTAAAGATTTATTTGTTCCTCAATCGTCAAGACTTATATGGCATTATGAACCCATGGGTTGGATAGATAATGTAAGGAGAGGGGGGAAATTTTTTCCACTTGAGAATCTCACATACAAAAATTATGAATGATGCATTGATTAGCGTCACTTGTCACCATTTTAGGCTACACATATAGGTGAACTAAATGCTTTTTTTTTATCCATTGCTATCCTTAGTGAACTAAATGATCATTCTCCAACTTTAAAAGTTGACCAAATCCCATTCTTGATTGTTTCTTTTCTTCACGACAAATTTTTCAAACGAATAATTTGATTTTAGGAGTTCTCACAGAGAAGCATGCCAACTTCATCAAATACTTGAGATAGTTAATGTATAAAAAATAATAATTAGAATCAATAAATGGTTTATGAAACTTCTTAGCAATGTTCCTTCCCAAGTCCCTCAACTTAAAGCTTCATTATAGGCATACACCCAACATGATATCATCATATGACTAGTGTTAAGTATTGATTGAAAAAAAATAAAAACAAATGGTAGCAAACAAGAACAACAACAAAGACAATCACCAATCATAAAAAAGGGACTACGAACATTGAAGATGTTATCTAAAAATAAAACCTACAAGTACAAGTATAAAAATATTAATGACAATTTATTCCATAGTATTTAAGTATAGTGAGGTGATAAACACAAATCAGACCAAATTTATTTCAAACAATAAAAACATCAACTTTAATCACCCAAAAATAATGCACTTGCAGCATATGAATTTTGGCCGACGTCGTCTTCCTACACCAAGTGTATTTAGAGAATTTAAAAGAGTAATTAGTGTTGAAACAATCATATCTTGTTTTTGTCTTTGAATTTGTACATAAGGATTTTTAATGAATAAATGAATATCCTTTCTTCCCTTAAAATAAAAATAAAAAAGATTGCACTTTTGTTGAAATAAAAAGACAACCTATGCAAAATCATTTTAGGTTTTAATTAGCTTCACTAATTGGAAACCAACATGAATGCTCCTAAGTCTATGGACAATGAGCCAAGAGATTAGTAAATGAACATGAAAAGAACTCAAGGTTCATGTAGACACCCCAAATTTTCAATTTTGCAGGATAAGGATGTGGTGGCTCAGCTCTAACCCTATCAAGGCCCTTTTAATTCATGGAAACCCAATTGCGCCCATGAAGGCCCACTTAGGCCCATTAAGCCTTATTTGAGCCCACTTGGGCACATAAGACCTATTTAGGCCCATTTAACCTATTTGGGCCCATTTAATGCATTTGGGTCCATTGAAGCCCACTTGGGCCCACAAGGCCCACATAAGCCCATGGAGGACAATGAAGCCCACTAAGCCCAAATTGAATCCAAAAGCCCATGGAGGCCCACCATGAGCAACTTAGCCCATTCCTTTTCTTCCAATCCTCACTTTATTTCTCCCTCTCCACATGCATAAATCATTTACCATTTTTCACCAAAAATCACAAGTCCTCCTCATTGAACCCATCCTTTTCTTTACCAACCTCACGAACCCATTTAGCTTCTGAGCTCACTCTAATCCTTGAGTTCGTTCAGCCAGCTCGAGCCTGTTTCAACCAGTAGGTCTCCTTCACCCCACTGAGCCAGCAAATCGCAGAGCAGCCTTAGCCAGCCGTTGGATCAATTGCCGCTGCAAGCTTAGGATCCCCGTTCATCCACTGGCAGCTGTGCAAGGACAGGCCATGGCGCGTGGGGGACAGCCGCTGGCTGCCTGCCAAGCTGGCGTAACGCACAGGAGCAGGTCGCCTGTTCTGTGACACGCAGGGGTAGGTGGCTGTATAAGCAGAGCTCGCGGGCGGGAAAAGGAGGGGGAGAGAATTCAGAGGATTTTGGAGCGACATTCAGAGCCATTTCAGAGCGAGAGAGAGAGGACCAGAAGCCAGAGAATCGCGGAGGAGGCAGACAGCCACTTCTAGAAGCTCCGGCAAGGTGTAGAGGTCCTCCAAGTCAGGTATGCCATTCTGGACCCTTCCAGTTCTTAATTTGTGTATTCCTAGGTCATTCTCTCTCTCCCTGAGGCAACTCTGAGCAAACCAAAGGCTTCCTCTGGTCGAAATTGCCTCCCGTGCCCCGCCGTTGCCGTTTTCCGACGACAGAGGTGGGGGGGAGGTCCAGGAAGTTTCCTGGACCCCTGAGCCTTCTCATCTACTCCCTTGGTCTCCCTCAACGTCACCGGGCCCCGCCGCGCCGCTCCACTCCAGAGCCTCCAGCCGCCTCCATGCGTATCGCCGGAAAATCGCCCCCGCGGGCGTCGGCGCTGGAGAAGACGACCGACGCTCCGCTGTCCTCGCTTCCCCGACGCCCCCGCGCCTCGCCGTAGCCATCCAAGCATCCCCTCAGCATCCTCGGCCTCCCTCGGACACGCCCGTGCCTTCAGAATTGTGCCACGGCCACCCGAGCTCCGCAGCCACGCGCCTCGCCGGCGAAGACCGCGGCGACAGCAGTCCGACGCCCCCAGCCGCCGCGGCGCACCAGACCTCCAGATCCTCACGCCACGAGCCTCCAGGACCTCAGCCACGCTGCGCCACTGCCCTCCGGAGCCTCCAGCCACCTCCAGGTCGTCGCTGAAGGCCGTCGACGGCGAGCGAGGTGGGGGGAACGATCCAGCCATCGGAGGACACATCCACTCCGTTGGATGTGCTCCTCCTGCCCCCTTCTTGCTTCCCAAGTGGTTTGATCTAAGATCAAGCCATCGAGAAGCGCTTTTTGGAGCCCCCTGATGGTCGCCGGCGGCCATCGAGCATTTCTTTAAATAAAAAATAAAAAAAACCTTTTGTTTTAATAAAAAATACAGGAACAACGTTTTTCTTACATTTTAGTCCTTATAAAATTACTTTTAGGTCCTTATCTTGCATTTAGGTCCTGCACTAATTTTTCTGAAAATGTTTGAATATAGTTTTAACTGAAAATATTACATTTCTTATCTTGAGCTTTTTGAGTAATGTTTTCAAAGTTTAAAAATTGCATAAAAGCCTTCTAGTGTTTTTAAATGTATTTTGTTTCTGACAAATTGCATATTAGACCTTGGATTTCCTTGGAAAGCTTCCAACAGTTCATTTTCTCTGTGAAAATTGCATGCAAGCCCTCATGTTTTCTATGAATGTCTCTGAATGCATAATTTTGCTGGTTTAATTGCATTTAAACCCCTGCACTTTCCAGAAACCTTCCAGAGTGTTCATTTTT
>JAMKQA010015878.1:0-34656 GCA_024699735.1 Posidonia australis
CCCCCCCCGCGAGAGCACTCAGAGAGCCTAGCCATTCCCCCAATCTCCAGAGCCTTCCTCCCATCCTTTCGCAGCCCAAAAAAAGGCCTGACCTCCGCAACCAGAGTATCCCGTCGGAGCGCCGTCGACCAATCTCGTCGGGGAAGACAACCCCTCTCATCAAGTATTCCCCTTTCCCCTCTTTTTCAATTCAGAGCATGCCACATAGGTCTAGTGAGTTTCCCTAGCTACTTAGGACGCATTTCAGCGGAGATGTGCCCTATACACCGTCAGCCACTCCCTTCGGCAATGGGTTCCCTGTTGCTGGCGAGGCCTCAGGCCTCTTGACCCCAGGTGTGACCATGCCAACCCAGGGATTCGGTGCAGAGTCGCGCCGGAGGGAGGAGATCATAGCCATGCCAAGATGGCGAAGGCGCAAGATAGGATAAAACAAAAGGAGTCACCACCTAGTCTTTTAAGGGAAAGACGAGGAAAACCACAAAAGATCGAATACATGAGATGCGAATGCGAAGACCAAATGTCTGCTAACCAGAGGATGGGTAAGGATTCCTATTATGCACGAGGAAGGTGTTAGGCACCCCCGTACGCTCGAGAAAATCGCTTGCTAAAGGCTGGGTGAATGTTTGCTAAGCCTAGATTGTGTCCTAAATATGCTAACATGAATGCCACGACAAAAATGGATGAATGTGCAATATGATGTGTGAAACCTGCGAAGAAATCCACATGAAATGATGAAATCGCAAAGTATGACACGACAAAGAAAATCACATGAAACGACGATGTTTTTGGACAGAATGCTCGGGAAAACCATACTGATGTCAAAAAGATAAAAAGTGGGATCAACCCAAGTCCTAAGGATCATAAAAAATATTATGAAAATCAAAAAGGGAAAATAGTTCGCAAATGGGCCGATGTGGGCCTTTCGGTCAGTTCATGTGCGCCCTCGGGTAATGAAATCCAAATCTAATCAAAAAAATACGAAATGTAGGATTAAATCCAATCGAATATAGGGTGAGGGACTCAAAAAACAAAGTGGGGAAAATCCAAGAGAGAAACACATGTGATGCAAATTCACTTAAAAAAGGAATTGATGCACAAATGTGATTAAAACTATATGAAGTGGATGAATAAATGCACAAATGTGTAAAAACAAGTTAAGGGATGGTTTGGGACAAGGATTATGTAAGACTAAATGCGAAAATTGAGAGGCATGCACATGGATTGGAGACACAGGGGCAATTTGGTCATTTTCATGGCCAAATGTGATAAATACAAATCTGGGGATGATGCATGGTCTAGGTTATGTCAAAATGTGTACAAAACATCTAGAAAATGTTATTTGTAAGGAAACAAGGAGGGAAAAACGATAAAATGATATAAACGCAATAAAGGACAAACACGAGAGTTAAAATGCAAAATTCACAAAAGGAATGAGGATTTGGATCAAAAAGTGCTCATGACTCCTATTCTACATGAAGGTAATGGATCAAATGTGCATGTGGCACTAAGATGTGTGACAATCGCACTTGAGTAATTTCCTGAAAACTCAGGGTCTAAAAAGCAAAATTCAGACATAAGTGCAAATAGGATCAAAATATGAAACTAAAGATTGATTTATAGTGAAAACATGGTTTTTAAATGAAATCTATGATTAAATGCAAAATATGGAATGCAATAAGCGAAAAACATTAAAAATATGCAATAAAACATTTAAAACCCTAAACAATGGATTTAAAGTTTAACTAAGAGTCTATATGCAAGTTCCCTGTGTTCTGGATTATTTATTAAGAACTCAGGGGCTTATATGCAAAATTTCTGGGCCTGAATGTGATGAAAATTGGACCTTTATGTTGATCAGTGTAATTATGGAGTTTATTAGGGTTTAGAATGCAAACTTTCCATGGAAAACTTATTTCTAAAAGTTTTGAGAGCTCAAAGCAAAGTGTTAGGACCTAAATGTAAAGAAAATTCAATTTTAATGAAGGTTAGTGTGATTTTTAAATCTTTCAGGGTTCATAACGTCATTTCATAGGGAAAACTCATTTTAAAAAAGTTTCAGGGACCAAATGCAAATGTCCAGGACTTAATTATAAAGAAAATATGGATGCAAGGGTTTAACTATGATAAAACATGCATAAACAAAACTAAAGATGAAATTAAAAAGAAATAGGGTAAAGAATGCAATATTTACAAGAACAATAAAAGAAATAAAAGATTATTTGAAATGATAGGGACTTGAACACAAATAAAAGGACTCAAGTGCAATAAACGAAGGATCTAACTGAGAATATTTAAATTAAGGGTCTTCCTAAAAAACAAAAAAAAATTAACATTGACAGTCACCGCCGACGGTTCGAAGATCGCCAGCGGTGACAGCCTAGGGGCTTCGAGCCCCCTCCTGGTGTCTAATTGAAGATCAATGATGGGGGAAAGCAAGAGGAGGAGATGGGGGAGGATTCGACGGTGGTGATTGAGCTCCGCACCGGCATTCTTCTCCAGCGACGGGGGGCTACTACTACGGTGTGTCTGGAGGTGGTAGCTCAACACGGTGATGATCGGGGAAGCTCCAAAGGGACTTGATGAAGCTTCCGGAGGCGTCGGCGAGGGCCGGGTCTGATTGGCATTCTCTCCCCATCGCGGGCTCCGGCGACGGTCGTGATAGAGGTGGAGATGGGGCCCTAGAGCCTGGAGCAGCGACGCGATGGCTTAGAGAGTCTCGTGGCGGCGAGGCAAAACTTCCTGGAGTGATGGTGGGGCGCGAGGGCGTCTGGAGCTCTCCAGTGGCTTCCACGGCGAAGGTGCGGCGGTCGACGGCAACGGCGACAGCTGGGGTCTCCAGGGGCTTCTTTGGAGCAGAAAGGATCCAGGAGGGAAGAGGAAAGAAGAGGGGGAGGAGGAGAGTCCCACGGGGTCTCGCTTGAGATCAAGAGGCCCGAGGCCTCACCGGTGATGGTGAACCCATCACCAAAAATGGAGGTGACGATGGGCAGAGATGGCCTACCCCGACAAGTCGCGATTCAGGAGCCTAAAGTGACCTAAGGGGCATGCTATAAATTGAAGAAGAAGGGAAAAAAGGCTACCTGATGTGCAAGGTGTCCTCCCTGGAGAGACGGGTCGACGGCAACATGCTCCGGCGATGCTCTGGTTGAGGGCTCTGGGATGCAAAAAAGGGGTTGCGATGGCCTGGAAAATGCGACTGGATGTTCTAGTGATTTGGGTTTCCAAAAAGGAAGGGTTTTGCACGCTGGAGGGGAGGCTTGACGATGCCATGGCTGGGCTGTCGACAATGGAATTTTAAACTCCAATAGGAATCTTTTCCACTGTGGATCCTCCTCTTCAGAGGGCCAGCGCCGTTGGATGAGGCGCGTGACAGAGGAGGCAAGTCCGGCGATCACAGGAGGCTGAGGATCCGCTCTGGATTTTGCGGGATTGATCGTCGAAAATCTCGCCAGAGATCGCGGGTGTCGATGAAGGGGAGAGTCGCCGTAATTATTTTTGGGTTTGTAAAGTTTTTTGGTTTAAGGATGTATTGGGCTGCAAATGGGCTTAGGGTTTGGGTTTTTTTTTGTTTTTCTTTTTTTCTTTTGTTTTAAGGTTTTAAATGGATTTTGGGTTTTTGATTTTGGGGATTTGGATTTGATTTGGGGATTTGGAATGATTATTTGTGTTTTAATATTTTAAGTTGATTATGGTTTTATTTGACGATTTAATTTTAATTAAATGATTTGTCTTGGTTTTTAATGGATTAAATTGTTTTCTCTTGATTTTTGGTTTTGGATTTATTTGATTTAGTTGATTTAAGTTTTGGATTTGATTAGATCAAATTCAAATTTCATTAGTTTAAACTTTAATTAAGGACTTTATTTAGGTTTTGATTTAAATGATTTTCACTTGATTTAATTAAGGGTTTTATTTAGGTTTTGATTTAGATGATTTTCACTTGATTTAATTGAGTATTTTATTTAGGTTCTGATTTAGATGATTTTCACTTGATTTAATTAAGGGTTTTATTTAGGTTTTGATTTAGATGATTTTCACTTGATTTAATTAAGGGTTTTGTTTAGGTTTTGATTTAGATGATTTTCACTTGATTTAATTAAGGATTTTATTTAGGTTTTGATTTAGGTGATTTTCATTGATTTAATTAAGGTTTTTACTTGATTTTAATCTTGATTAGAGTTTTTGTTCGATTAATTGGATTTTAAGTGGATTTTATTTGACTTTGACTTGAATTAGGGTTTTTGTTTGATTAATTGGATTTTATTTGACTTTGACTTGAATTTTGGTTTTTGTTTCATTAATTGGGTTCCAAGTATTTTAAATGTGTTTTATTTGGTTTTTATTTTAATCAGGTCAGAGTGGACTAGTGTGGGCCTGAATGGGCTTGTGTGGGTTTAAGTGGATTAGGGTTTTGGTGGTCGCAACTAGAACATCATCCGAAGGAACCTGTTGCCAAGTGACTTCAAAATCGGGGTGTCTACACTAGGCGACGCCCCCATGGGCCTCTCTTCCCTCCTCCCTCTCCTTCCTCTTCCTCCCTGAGCTCCGTCACTCAAGGGAGGATTCCTTTGGTCCCCTTCAACCCAAGAAGCGCCGTTGTCGCTCCTGCCACCGCCGACCGACGACCCTCCGCCGTGAAGCCCACTAAAGTGCTCAGGATGCCCCCGCTGCTCACGACCACCTCCAGAAGGCCTGCCTCCCTGCTAGCAACCTCCTCATCCTACCACGCCACCTCTGCAGCCATCGGAGCGGATCCCTTGCCGTTGCAACTTCCGCCGCCAACGCCAAAGGTGGGAGGAACACCCCAGGCAATCCTTGCCTTAGCCGACACCTCCAGGAGTCTCCCCGCGGTCCTCCAATGCTCCCCCGACCTTCACCTGTGCCTTGCCGTCATCGGAACACTACAGTCGCCTTGCCGTCATAAGAACACTATAGTCGCCTTGCCGTCATCTCCCCCGTCATCGACAGGACCCCTCACCAAAGCTAGAGGTTGGGGAGATCCTCAAGCCTCCCCAGTCACCCCTGACACTCCGAAGACACCAACCATGCCTCCCTCTAGTCTCCTGAGTCATCACTGGAGCCAACCAATCGCCGCGCCGCTGTAGGATCGTCACCGGAGGTCTCGCTGGAGGGGAAGCACCAATGGTCCTCTGGTGATCCTCAAAGAGGAGCATTTTGGGCCCAGGCCCCTTAGTTTTAGGTTTTTATTCTTAGGTCCTTAGGTTATTACATTTGAGTCCTTTTTCATTACATCTGGGTCCAGTTATTTATTTTTTAGTCTCTATAGTTTTAAAAACCTTCAATTATTTATTTATCTCTGTAAGATTTACATATAATCTCCTGCACATCTTAATTTTTTCATCTTTATTGCATTCATGCATCTTTTATCACATTTAGGTCTCTGAGATCATGATTTCTTTGCACTTAAGTCCTGAACATTTGCATTTGGCCCTTGAAACTTGTTAAAATGAGTTTTCCCTGTGAAATTTGCATTCTAAACCGTGAAGGATTTTAAAATCACACTGACCATGATTAAAATTGAATTTTTATCACATTTAAGTCCTAAGCTTTGGCAATAAGCCCTAGAGTTTTTAAAAATGAGTTCTTCTTAGAAATTTTGTATATTGATCCTAAGAAATAACATAATTGCACTGATCATCATAAAAGTTCAATTTTTATCACATTCAGGCCCAGAAATTTTGCATATAAGTCCCTAAGTCCTTAATAAACAATTCTTGAGCACAGAAAATTTGCATCTAGACCCTTAGATTAATTTTAAATCCATCATTTAGGATTTTAAATGTTTTCTTACATATTTTTGATATTTTTCACTTATTGCATTTCATATCTTGCATTTAATCATAGATTTCATTTAAGAATCATGTTCTTACTGTGAATTGCTCTTTAGTTTCACATTTTAATTACATTTGCGCTTATGTGTGAATTTTGCACTTTAAATCCTGAGTTTTCAGGAAATTACCAAAGGTGCAATCTTCACACATCTTAGTGCCACATTGTCATTTGATTCATCATTTGCACACTTGGACAGAGGCCATTGAATATATTTTGATCCAAATTCTCTCCTTTTTTGTGAATTTTACGTTTTGGTCCATGTACTTGTCATTTACTGTGTTTACATCGTTTTATTATTTTTAAGACCTTGTCCTTTACATGTTTTCTTGACAGTAACATTTTCTGGATATTTTGCACACGTTGTGGCATATCTCAGACCATGCATCATCCCTATACATGCATTTATCACAGTTAACCATTAAAATGACCAAATTGCCCCTATGCCACAAGTTCATGCATATTCATGTTAGTTTTTGTACCCAGTCCTACACAATCTTTGTCCAAGTCATTCCTTAGCACTTTTACATACTTAGATATACATTCACACATTTTATATATTTTTGTCACATTTGCGTATCAATCCATCCCTTTTTAGCATGTTTGCATCTCATGCATTTCTTAAATGGATTTTTCTTCACTTTGTTTTCGAAGCCCCTCATCCGACATTCGATTCGATTTTCTTTGCTCCTACGTTTCAGATTTTTTTTGATTTGATTTGGATTTCATTGCCCAAGGGCATACACTAACTGACCGAAAGACCCACATTAGCCCATTTGGGAATTGTTTCTCCTTTTTATTTTCACGACTTTTTCCATGATTTCAAGAACTTGGGTTGACCCCACTTTTTATCTTTTTGACATCAATATGATTTTTCGAGGCGTTCCCTCCAAAAGACACTGTCATTTTATGTGATTTTCTTCATATGTCGTTGTTTGTCTATTTTATGTTGGTTTCTTTGCAATTTTTCCATTCAGATCTCCATGGTGTTTTCTGCACTTCTAATGCTTTGAGTCTGTTGTATTTTTGATCCCTTTGACACGGGTGTGATTTTCTAAATCATTCTTTACAAAAAATCGTCATTTTATGTGAATTTCTTCACATGTCAATGTTTGCCCGTTTTGTGTGGACTTCTTTGCAATTTTTCCATCTTGATTTCTACAATGTTTTTTATGATTCTGATGATTTGAGTTGATTGCATTATTGATTTTATTGAGGCCTGTATGATTTTTCGAGCCTTTCTCACCACAAACCTCGCCATTTCATGTGATTTTCTTTGTTGTATCATACTTTGTGATTTCGTCATTTCATGTGGATTTCTTCGCAATTTTCACACACCATCTTGCACATGCATTCGGTCTTGTCTTGGCATTCATATTAGCATGATTAGAGCACGATCTAGGCTTAGCAAGCATTCATCTAGCCTTTAGCAGGTGAATTAGACTAGAAAGACCGAGTTTCTTGGGCATACCTAATACATTCCCCGTGCATATTAGGAATCCTTACCCATCCTCTGGTTTGTAGACATCTGGCCTTCACATTTGCATTTCATGCATTCAATCTTTTGTGGTTTTCCTCATCTTTCCCTTAAAAGACTAGGTGGCGACTCCTTTTCTTCTTCGTTTTATCCTATCTTACGCCTTTGACATCTTGGCATGGTTGTGATCTCCTCTCTCTAGCGCGACTTCGCGCCAGACCCCCAGATTGGCATGGTCACATGTTTCATGGCCAAAAACATGTAAAACCATTATTCAATTTCATTTAATTAAATTCTATCATATCATCCACATAGACCTCGATATCCTGGTGCATGAGGTCATGGAACAATATTGTCATCGCCCTTTGATATGTGGCTCCGGCATTCTTCAACCCGAATGACATAACCTTGTAACAGAATACTCCCTATGGGGTAATGAAGGACGTTTCCTCTATATCTTCCTCTACCATTCTAATTTGATTATAACCTGAGAATCCATCCATGAATGACAACATTTTATGTCCTGTAGTATTATCCATAAGTACGTCGATGTGCTGGAGTGGAAAGTCATCCTTTGGGCTTGCCTTGTTTATGTCTCTGTAATCAATATACATTCGAACCCGACCATTTTTATTTGGCACTGGAACCACATTTGCTAACCATTCTGGGTAGAGGACGACTTTTAGAAAATTGTCCTTGTGCAACTTCATTATTTCCTCTTTCAATTTCAACAACCACTATGGTCGCTATCTACGCAACTTTTGTTTGACCGACTTGATGTTAGGCTTAAGCGGTAATGTGTGCACTACTATCTCAATGTCTAGCCCGACCATGTCATCATAGCTCTAGGCGAAAATACTTGGAGAAGCTCAACAAGTTTTGCCTAGACCTATACTATGAGTCTGGCACTAATTCGCACTTTCTTGACATTTTCAACAGTGCCAATGTTTACACACTCAGTTTCCTCTTCTACATGCAAGTTCGAGCCTTCTAGATCATCATCATAAGGCTGAAAATATGGTGTGTCATGACCATCCTCCTCTATTTCCGCATCATCCACTTTCTCATATGCAATGAGTTTAGAAAGGACCTCATGCTGGAAAGATGGAACCATGTCTTCAAATGTGCATATTTGTTCAGCAATCTGCCCTTGATGACGTTTCAGAATAGTCACTGTTACTCTAGTCTTTTTGTACACACCTCTGACAATCTCTGATTCTCATGCTTCTGAACTTACAGATGCCCTTGGTTGTCCCACTACTTCCACAACCTTATTGTATGGAGAACTATTTTTATTTTTCTGGTTTTCTTGGGTGGTATGTACAATGTGTGTGACAGGTGGGTGGTTGTCCTCTGACTAACAGATGTGAGTGTTGTTGCCTGCATTCTCTCCTGAGCCTAACTCAGGATCATTTTTTTTTGGACTCCACTGCTCAAGTGGGGCCAAAACTGGTAGTACCATCTAGACCCGCCTCCCGGTTGATAGGAGAAAAACTCCTTTGGAGTAGCATTCACTGATCTGTCCTCTTCAAGGGTCATGATGGTGAACTGACCCTACAGAACTGACTGCTCTGCGATGCATTCTGTCACTACAACTTTTCCTTTCTGTGCCTAAGTTCACTCTCTTCATCATCCGCTACTGTTGTCAGCTACTCCTGAAACAGAACTTCCAAATCACTGAGCATGCTATCAACTTATGCCACTACAGCATCTCCCTCCTCTTCATCTGAAGCAAAATCCACACAGTACTCACTAGTGGTTTCTCGTACTTCAAATGACGATTATGGCTGACTTGGCTGTGACTCTGTCGAAGCTAACCAATATGCTAGCAAAACTACAGCTGAAATTGCTCCTGCCCAAGCTATAACCGCAATAGGATCTGTAAGATGACCTACAACTAATACTGGAGGCAGCAACGCAAGCCTGGCTGTCCTTGGTGGAAAGGACGATGTTGGACTTGTTATGCGATCCACAACCTCTTTCTCAGAATAGTAGTCCTCGACACATACCCACTCTGATCCACTGATTGACTCATTCTGTTCAGACTCTGCAACAACAGGATTCTGATTGGGATCTAGAAATCCTACACTAACAAAATTAGTTAAATCCTGTGGAATAAAAGGTTTTTGGAACTTAGAATTCCATGAGAATCCATCCTACGACTTCCATTTGTATCCCAATCCTTCAAATTCTCATATTTTCTTTGCGGCTATTGGTTCGATGATTCCTTGGCCATTCTGCCAGAGAGGTGATCCTTTCTCGTACCTCCACCTCTGACAAAGATTCTCGACCATTAAAAACGAATTGCCAAAAGCGACCAAATGACTAGCACGTTCGAGAATCAGAATGAAATTAACAGGCTCAAAGCGATCAACTCGATAGAGCACATCAGAAGGCTTGAGGTCAAAATGGACAATTTGAGGAGACAACAAAGAGACCACCTCGACTTTCTCCTTTTCAAGATTTTCCGCCATTACAACAACAATATCATTGCTCCAACGGAAATTAATCATTCTGTGAAGAGTCGAGAGGATAACCTAATGTTTGTGAAGCCAAGGGCTCCCAAGTAAAGATTGAAAAACAGTTTGAAATCAACAACATAAAACTCTACCTCAAAACAAGTAGGACCAATGATCAGGGGAATAACCAAAATTCCTAAAGCATCATGGTGTGTGTTATCAAATGCCATCATTCCTTTCACAGTCGGGGTAATGTCTTCAGATTTGAATCTGACCTGACTTGCAGTTCACAAGGGGTAGACATTTAAGTCAGCATCATTATCCACCAAAGTAAGAGGAATGTGGAAATTCTGGTATTACACCGTGATGAACAGAGGTTGGTTGTGATTAGTCCCTACCGGGGGTAATTCTAAACTGGAGAAGGAAATCACCTGTGGCGCAGCTACCATTCCTACCATATTCTCCAAGGCTAATGGTTGTATTATTAAGGAAACATGGGCGGCTTGGAAAACTCGGAGGAAGGCCTCCCTATACTCATTTGATGTGTGAATCAGGTCCCAAATGGAAATATTTGCTTTAACATTTTTCAATTGGGTCGTGATGTCTACTACAGGTGGGTCTTTTTTGGAAGTGATGGGATTAGCTCTTGGGGTTACTTCTTCGAGA
This sequence comes from Posidonia australis, assembly GCA_024699735.1. Lineage (NCBI taxonomy): Eukaryota > Viridiplantae > Streptophyta > Magnoliopsida > Alismatales > Posidoniaceae > Posidonia > Posidonia australis. Next base: position 10,453 of record JAMKQA010015878.1, read on the forward strand.
ACAGGACTGGGAATCTGGTTGGGATGATGAGGCAGTTGACTAGTTGGACTTGCTAGCCGAAACTGGGGCCTTGTACACCCGTCCTGACTATGTTACCTCAGCGCACATTTCTGTGGCATAAGTATAAGGCATGCGATGAGTATCCTGTGTCAAGTTAATGACCACAAGAGTACGAGCCTCTAATTCCACTAGGACTAGGGATGGTGTATTTGATGAAGTGGGTATTGGCATTTTTTGAACCAAGTCTGACTTTGGTCTAGCTAGCAAACACAAATGGTGAGGTGGATTGCATGGTAGGTTTAGTAGCTACGCACCTCAGCTTGGTAGTTAGCTGAATCATGTTGACCGTTGAATTGAAAGCTTCAACAAAGGATTGGTAAAGCTGATGGAGAAAAGGATCTGAGAGGTCATGAATGAGAAGAGAAAGGTCAAGCAATGAGGGTGCAAACTCAATAGAAGAAATGAGATGAACTCCTGAAGTTCTGACTGTGTGCTTAGGCAAGGGCTGGTTGACTATATTGCTATGTGCAAATGCAAAAGAATGGGATGTCAATGCAGCTGGTGCAGACTCCGCCTCTTGTGTGTTGATGACGATGACCTTCTAGTTAATCAAGTCCTGAATTGCATTCCGGAGTGTATAACAGTTATTCTTAGAGTGCCCCCGGCTCTGTGGAAATTGCAAAATAAATCCCCTTTAAACCACCCCGAAAGTGGGTTCGGTGGTGGGCAACTTTCTAGAAGTCTCAGGAGTGACGCAACTTTGGGGAATACAGCACTCAGTGGCTAAACTAGAGGAGTGAAATCCCTCTTAGGCTGTTGAGGTTGCCTTGGTCCTGGGTTGCCCTTGCCTTATTGGTGCGGGCTGGTATACTAGCTCGGCGATGGTGATGATTTGTGATCTGCGTGGTGTCCTAGGTGCAGGAGAATAAACCACCTGATTCTGCGCTGGTGAGCTCACCACACTAACCAGCATAACAAGAGCTCCTACATACGCCACGGCATTCTCGGTAGTGTCCTTCCTCCATGAATATCTAGTGTTAGATCCATTACTGCCGCCATTGCCGTTACTGGTCTCTCCGTTGTGATTCAAAGCCATGGTCTGCTTGGTGAATGTCGTTAATGTAGGAAAAGTTCCGCTATGCAATTAGCTCTCAACTCGGGTGCCAGCTTTGATCAGGGATGCAAAAGTGGAAATAGGCTAAATGCTCAACAAGGCCCCTGTGGCTGGCTGCGTTCCTCAGATTATCATTTTATAAACTCTTCACTAGAGGGTTTATCGCGAACCTATGAAGCGAGGGCTCGCCAGTGCCTGATGTACTCCCTGAACGACTCGTGGGACTTCTGCTTTGTTGCGATCAAGTCTTCGTGCTTTGAGACCATGTCGAGATTGAATGAATATTGTTCTAGAAAAACCAGACTAAGGTCACTCCAGGTCTTAATGGTGATCATATCCAAGGATGTGAACCACTTTAAAACTGGACCTGTGAGGCTCTTCTGGAAAAGGCAAATAAGCAACCTCTCGTTAGCTTGCAACTGAACAAGATCACCATAATACGCCTTGAGATGCGAAATTTGGCAGTCTTTCCCGTTGTACTTTTCAAGCTCCAAGATGTGAAAATTCTAGGGGAGTACAGCCTCTAAAAAGTAGCAGAGGTCCTGGAAGGTGTAAGACTGGCGATCCCCAACCTGCATTTGATGTAGTACTCTCTCTAGATCATTCATCTTGGTGAGAAGTGCATTTGGGGTCGTTGCTGACGTTGATTGTGCCGCTGGGGTGGGTCCCGCGTACGCTATATTTATAGCATCCACGTGCTTTTTTGGATCTATCATCTCGTCACCTAGTGTCATGACGTAATGACCAGCGTACCCGTGCATGTGTGTTGTTTGTGGTGGCATGTATGCTAAAGCCTAAATCTAATGCAATGGTGCAGGAATGACAGTATACTGTGCTGGACGTGGTGTTTTGTGTGGGAGCAACAACTACTGTACTGTTATGGCCGTGTTCACAGGCCATTGTACTCCTGCTAGCCCAAAAGGCTGACCACCAGCAGATGGAGGAATATGTTGTGTGTACAATGATGATGATGCTAATGGCAGAGATGTGGCATCTATTGTCGAGGCAGCAAGAAGCTGTGGCGACGGCTGCAGTGGTGGTGTGACAAGTGCAACATGAAATGTCTGAGCTGGCTGATATGGAACCTCAGGAACTGGACAAACAAAAGTAGTCAGAGTAGCATCCAAGGAGAGAGCCATGTTCTACAGACTCAGTGAAAGGGCCAAAAGCTGCTGAGATTGCATAGTAATAGAGCCATCGGTAGTGGTACCAAGAGTCGAAAAAGCAAGCGGAAGGAATGTCAAAGGGGGTTGGGAGTTCAAAGATCCAACTGGTTGGATTCCTACAGAGAAGGCAATCGTAGTCAACTGTGTGTCAAAGGGGACTGAGCTAACCAAAGGAAAAGGCATTATCAGATCAAGTGTCCTTGTGATGGTCACAGTAACCGCCTTAGTCTCAAGCTCCAGACACATCAAGGTCTGCCAGTGTCCCAAAACTGAAGGACAGGGAACTTCATATGCCTGAAAGTGGCTTTCATGGAGAGTAGAGGAAGTAATAGATGTCAAAATGAGGGAGGAAGGAGGGGCGGAAATAGAAATCCCCTCCAAAATAGCTGGTACAAAAGTCTTAGAAGCTTGCTGGGCCATAATGGACTGTGAGTGAGTAAGGATGGGACTACGATTGCATACAGGGGGACGATACCTACGAGGAGCTATCATCGGAAGTGACAGATAACTCGAGGATGGACAATCGAGAGCAATGCCTCAAGACTGAGGTCACTAAAAAGACCACTCGGGCTCTAGCCTAGGAACTTGCACATGGAACACTGAGCAGTAAAGAGAAAAAACTAGTTTGTGAGCGAAAAGAAAAGATAAAGACAAAACAAAATAAGAAACATGTGAGCTATACAATTGTTTGTTAGGGTGGCATGAATGGCACACATGCACATGAATGCTCCTAATATGCACTCTCTCACCATGCATGTCCTGCCTAGGGTTGACCACACGAGACGCACTCACGAGTTTGGGTTTTGACTCTGTCAAAAAAATAAGGTTCCTGTTATAAATCCTGGCCAAAGTGCAGGCAGTGAACGAGTGGTGCGTTGGTGGCCTTGATTCCTGTAGTAACAAAGAGTTATACCTCTACTAACACCGACATGACCCTAGACAAGAGAGAACAGATTGGCAATACATCCTACACCAAAGCAATAGAACGAATAACCAGAACTATCCTTCGCAGACTATGAATGGACACAAGAGAGGAGAAAATGGATGCTTTCTAAAATGATCATTCATGCACATATGCTTTGTGTCTTTTACTTGTGTTTTATTAAATCAAAGGGATTATGAGCATTTGTCTCTAATTATGCATTATTATTTGTTCATCTGAATTTGTGTGTTTTATTTTAACTAGGAAGGGAGGCAATCATGTCTCTACTCTCCTAATCATGGCAAATACAAAAAGGGAATAAAACACACAATCATGGCATCCAAACACTTAACCAACAAGCAAAATGCATGAGCATGGCATTTGCTACTGTAGTGTTATCAGGTAGGTGAAAAAAAGAAGCAAGCATCATAACAAAAAGCATGAATCAAGTCATGTGCATGTGTTGTGGCATAACAATTGTGTAAAATGGCACAAAACAATGTACAATCAATATGTGCAAATACATAGGACAAGCAAACAAACACAAAGTGTATAAACAATGCCAAACAAGCAAGAAAACCAACACGAAAGCCAGAATCTAGTTATCCCCAGCGGAATCGCCAGTTCCTATGACCATGCTGGTGGAACCTTGCACGACTCCTCGGTGCATGGAAACGCAAAAAAATCCCAATATGGTCACGATGAAGATGGTGAATCCGAGGAAGGAGACTTGACTTGGAGACACCAAAGAAGGATAAGAAAAGGATAAGGAAAAGAAGTCACCACCTAGTCTTTTAATGAAAAGACGAGGAAAACCAAACACAAAGAAAATTCAAAGAAATCAATGCAAAGAAATACATGTGTGCCCCATGCCTCATGGATGTAGTGTGTAGATCATTGCGGGCCAAAGAAAGGGTAAGGATTCTTGTTACGCATGAGGAAGGTTTTAGGCACCCTCATACGTCCGAAGAAATCGATCTTTCTAGGTTAACTGCTTGCTCATGATCTAGTGTGTATATGCTTGTTTACTTCTAATGCACATGCCTAAGATGAATGCGAAAACATGACAAATTTCCAAGAAACAGTGAATAAAAGAGAAATGATAAGGAAAATAATCCGAGGGACAATGTAGGCATTGAAAATGTCATTTTACTGTACATCCTTGAGCGATGAGGAAAATCATGTAAAAATCAGAAATGTTTGGAAAGCATCACGTAAAACAGTAGAAACCAGGTAAATTCAAGAAAGCCATATAAGAGAAAATAATCCTCATTCAGGTCCATGTCGGCATTGTCAAGCCTATTAATGTACGCCCTTGGAAGATGAAAATCCAATTCGAATCAAAATCATGAAACTCAAAGGAAATCCAGGAAATAATGTGAAGATTAAGATTGAAATGAGTTTGAAATGTGTGTGCAAGATGTAAGAAGATATGTAGGAGAATATATTATGAAAAAAAGTATCAATATATACAAATGAATGCATGAATGGAATAAGCAAGTTTCCAAGAGCCTCCGTGCAAAAATCAAATATTTCTAGATAAAGACTAGGATATTCAAGGTTTAATCTACAAATGTGCTAAAGAACATATTTCTATGAAATTTTAAAGAAACTAGGGGTTAAATGTGCAAAACTATGCATTTTGGGTAAAAAAAAATTGAGGCTCCCAAGGTCTAATCTGTAAAGGTGCCAGAAAATATGTTTTTAGTGCAATTTAAAAGGAAATGTGGGCTAAATGTGCAAAACTATGTGTTTTTGGGTGAAAATAGAAATTCCCAAGGTCTAATTTGTAAATGTGCCAAAAAAATATGTGTTTAGTGCAATTTAAGAGAAATTCAGGGTTAAATGTGCAAATTTGTGGACTTAAGGTGAAAGAAAACAAAACCTGAGGGTCTCTATCAAAGATATAAGGACCTGAAAACTAATAAAAGGAGTGCAAGGGCCAAACTAAAAGTTTTCCAAAACAAAATAATATTAAAACTATTTACAAACAAATGCAAGGACTGGGATGCAAAATGCAGGGACTTAAATGCAAGAAACAGAAAGACAAGAGAGTTTTAATAAAAGAATTTTAAAAAAACAAGCAACGATCGCCGATGACTGAACCTCGCTAGCGACGACCGCCTAGGAAGCCATTCATCGCTTCCCCGACGTCTGATCATGCATCCAACCACTGGAGAAGCAAGAGGAAGAATGAATGAGAAGATCCGCCAATTCTGATCGAACATCGGGCGACTAGAAGTCCTCCCCCACCTATCTCACCAACGTCGCGATTCCAGCGACAGCGCTAAGAGAGGATGGGGCATCTGGAAGCGGTGGATCGATGGTCCAATGCTCTTAAGAGGTCGACGGGAAGGAGAGGAAGATTTTCCACCAACTAGAAGAGAGCTACATCGTGTGAACCTCTTAGTTGAGCTCCTACTACAAGTCGTCTTCTCCAGCGACGATAACAGCTGCAAGTGGCGACTGGAGGTGCTAGGAGTGTGGGGCGCTGATCTTGGTGGCTTGGCAACGCTCGGAGGAAGGTATGGAGCTTGTTCGTGAGCTTGGAGGTGCCCTGGTTCACGTCATGCACTCAGTGGGTCACCGTTTGAAGATCGTCGATGAGCTTGCTCCAGTGGCTAACAGAGGTGGTGTCGTGGCATCCAAGGGGATAGAAAAGCTTGAGGGGAAGAAATCTAACCTATCCACACTCTCGGGGACTTGAATTGCACTGTGGATTTTGCTTCCCACCTGGCTCACCGGAAAACGGATCTGGCAGCTAACAGAGTTTGAAATTCCAACTAGAGAGCCTCGTTCCTCCACTGGAATGACTCCAGGGGATTGAGGAATGGTCAGGGGATGAAATTCAATAGAATTGAGCTTGATCAAGGGCTTACCTGTGCTGGCAGTGGATGGGAATTGTTTTCTGTCACCGGAGCTCACCAGAGAAGGTGACCAGAGCTGGCCTAAACTCTAAATTGCTCCTTCTCCAAGTCTCCTCGGTGATTCCCTAGCTTTCTCTCCTCTGATAGCTCTGGTTTGCTGGCTTGGTGGTCTCACTTGGTTTTTTCCTTAAGTTTTTCCTTACAAATGGGGGGTATTTATAGGCTTGTAGGATTAGGTTGTTAGGGAATTGGTTTAGGTTGTTATGAAGGTTTGTTAAAATGGTTATGGTTGAGTGGAAGTTAGTTAGGGTTGTTAGGGTTTGGTGGAGATTAGTTGAGGTTGTTAGGGTTTAATGAAGAATAGTTGAGGTAATTAGGTTTAATGGAGTTTAGATAAGGTTGTTAGGGTTGTTAGATTTAGTGGAGATTAGTTAGGTTAAGTGGAAGTTAGTTAGGGTTGTTAGATTTAGTGGGGATTAGTTAGGTTGAGTGGGATTTAGTAGGGTTGTTAGATTTAATGGAGATTAGTTAGATTGAGTGGAAGTTAGTTAGGGTTGTTAGAATGAGTGGAGATTAGTTGAGGTTGTTAGGGTTTGATAAAGAATAGTTGAGGTGATTATGGTTTAATGGAGTTTAGTTAAGGTTGTTAGGGTTGTTAGATTTAGTGGAGATTAGTTAGGTTGAGTGGAAGTTAGTTAAGTTTGTTAGATTTAGTGGAGATTAGTTAGGTTGAGTGGGATTTAGTTAGGGTTGTTAGATTTAGTGGAGATTAGTTAGGTTGAGTGGAAGTTAGTTAGGGTTGTTAGGTTGAGTGGAGATTAGTTAGGTTGAGTGGAAGTTAGTTAGGGTTGTTAGATTTAGTGGAGATTAGTTAGGTTAAGTGGGATTTAGTTAGGGTTGTTAGGTTGAATGGGAATTAGTTATGGTTGTTAGAGTTTAGTGGAGATTAGTTAGGTTGAGTGGAAGTTAATTAGGATTGTTAGATTTAGTGGAGATTAGTTAGGTTGAGTGGAGGTTAGTTAGAGTAGTTATGATTGAGTGGAGGTTAGTTAGAATAGTTATGGTTGAGTGGAGGTTAGTTAGAATTGTTAGGGTTGAGTAGGAGTTAGTTAGGGTAGTTTAAGGTTAAGTTAGAGTTAGTGTTAATGAGGGTTAGGGTTTAACTGAATTAGAGTCAACCTGCAAGAATATTGGGTGTTAGTTGTGTAGAGGATGCAAGTTGGTGGCGAAGATCACGGGGACGATCTAAGAGAAATGGTGTCGAGGAGGACGTAGATCAATGGCTAGGACAATGGAGATGATGTAGGGATTTGATCAAGTGACTGCTTTGATAGATAAAGTGTTAGTTTTCATTTGGTAAAATTTATAACAGCGCGACAGACGTCCATTTCGGATCTCTGCAAGCATTCTGTTCTGAAGCATTCATATGTGGAGTTTAGCAACAGACATCTGCAAAAGTCTTGTCTCATTTGGTAAAGTATAACAATAATTGGAGGCATTATTGGTACTTCAATCAAACATGTAAGGCAGTGGGTGGTAGTTGAGATTTTAGAAAATGGTAGCTAATAGAGTGGGCCAAAAAAATAAAGTTGACTTTTCAAAATGGAGGAGTTTAAAGGATTACTCAAACAAGGGGAGATCAATAATTTTCCCTAAATTAAAAGGAAAACCATGACAATAGAAAATAGGAAGAATTAGATAGTGAAAGAAAAAAAGAATTTACTAAAAGATGGTAATTTAGAATTTTAAATAAAGAAGAAAAAAAAAATTGTGACCCCACATACAATACTTAAATGGAGGGATTATATTGAGAGGAGGAGAATGTAAATCCCACATAATACTTAAATGAAGAGATTATGTTGAGATTGAAAGAAGAGGATGTGGACTCCACATAATACTTAAATAGAGGGATGAAAAAAATAACATAATCTCAAAAAAAATGTGGTGTCAGATTCTCTCATTATTTCTTAAGAATAAAGGTTTTAGTTTAGTATATTAGTATAGATTTCCAAAAACCTTTGATTCTAGCCAATATGTTCTTTTATGGAAGATTGGACTGTAAAAGGGGTGTTTCCAGCCAATATGTTTGTGCTTACCAAAATTATATTTTCTAGACATCTCTGACAAGCGTGTTCGACTACTCATATTGACAATGTTTGTATTCCTACATTTGCTGTGTTTTGTAAGTATTAAGCCTTATGAAGCTCTTAAATTTTGGTACTTCAAAATTTTTGCATTAGAATCTAATGGCTCTTGCAAATGGTAAATTCGTAATGTCTGTTTCTCACTCAAGGAGAAAGTTACATATGTATTAAAATATGATGGGAAAGGGAAATTAGATTGTTGCTATTGATTAAATCTTTCTAACAGAATAAAAAGGTACCTACTTTTAAACTTCACTTCAGCAGTTTAATGCCCGAATTCAACAAATTATAACCAAGACTGGATAATAATAACTTGTAAGAAACATCTTTTTTTTTCTCCAGACTACACTTCTGAAAAGTCCTCCAGTTGTAGGAAGTATAGTCTGTTAGGAATTGGCTCTTTGAAAGTCAGAGTCCAAGAAGTGTATATGTTTAAATATTTTATTATCTTAAAAACATATACTATTAAAAATTATGATATTAAGATTAATTATTCATTTAGTTGACATAAACATTAAAGATTATGATCGGAAATGGAATTCCATGACTTCCTGATGGGCATAATTAACAGAAGATTAATGCAACAAATTGGAGGCAAGCAAGCACTGAACACCAGCAACAATTCGGAGTTCGCTGAAAACCAACAATTCCAAACTTTAAAGCTGTTAGCAAAAATTTGCTGTAGTCCATGTTAGAAACAATCCAACATTTTTCATTGCGCACCATCAATTTTGCATGCAGCAAAGTCCCCTATATCCTCAGATTTCTTCATCTCCAATTCCATCTCCTTCTGCTTCACCTGCATCATCATCCGTTCGTTCTCCAAAGCCGACCTTTCATTATCCAGTCTCATACTCTCCAGCTCCCTATCCTTCTTACTGCAAAACCTCAGCCATTTGAACCTCCGCTTCTCAAGCTCAAACGTTTCTGTTTGTATCTCCACTCTCTCTTCGTGGAGTTGCAGAGCCCGTTTCCTGAACCAATCTCGTTGCTCCCAAACCATTATCGTCTGGTCCTGAAGCACCCCATCCATCTCCACTTGGAAACTTTCATAACCCACTTTTGCCAATTCAGAGCTCCTCCCTTCAGCACTCACATTCTCCTCATCCTCCTCTTCCTCCTCAACCCCAACCCTATCAGCATCCTTCGAAGCCACAACAGGAGGGCCAGCTGTCAATGCACAACTGGGTAATTCAATATCACTTGAATTGGGTATTCTGTGGCCATTGTGATAAGCACACATCTCCCTATAAAACAAGTGTTTTGAGCTGAGGATCTTCCTAACATCATCCTTAGCCTTGGGTGACACGTTAATGGAATCAAGTAGAGACGGATTATCCACAACCTGGCAGGTGCTTCCACGGCCGAGAATCTCATTGAGCCTCTTGTACCTCTTGTTGAGATCATTGAACTTATCCTCGCACTGCTGCGGTGCAACGTAGCATCCCTTCTCCATCATCATCTTCGACACAGTCTTCCACTTCCCCTTCTTCTGCAGAACTCCACCTCCACCGCCCGCCTTCCGCTTTGCTCCCACCAACCCATCACATGACTCCGCAACACCACCATCCCCAACACAAGCTACAACGGAGATGAGCAGCCGGACCATTTCATCTGTCCACTTCATCCGATGCCAGGGGAAGGACGAAGAGGACCCGCCCTTCTTGCCCCGGATGCCACCGCCACCATCGTCGTTGGCGAAGCTGGGGTCGTGGTCGTCGTCCTCGTCGCTGGCGGAGGAGGAAGGTAGCTTCCCCCGCTGGTGCTGGGAGGCGGTGGTGGACTTGGGAGGGGAGGGGTTGAAGAGGGACATGGGGTGGTCGGAGCTGAGTGACATCGCTGGATGCAAGTAGTGGGATTGTTGCTGTTGTAGATGGCGGTGGTTCTGGGAGTGGGGGATCATGGCTGGTTGGTGGCGATGGATTGAGGAGTCCAGTTCGAGGATCCCCGACGCCGAGCCTGGAAGTAGACCGCCGCCCATCACCGAGTTGTCCATCGTCGGAAGTAACACAAGGGCCAAGCTCCGATCAATGCATTTCCTTGATAAATCCTAGATAATCGGAGAAGCTTCGCAAAGCACTGGATACCCGGGTCAGATTGGAAGGTGGAAAGGTTGAATCGATGGACAAGGAGGTATCTTGACAAGGGAATTGGCGAGATTTGTTGGATAACTTGGATGGTATAAACTATAAAGGGGGGAAGTTTAATGATCCTTTCTCTTTCTCTTTCTCTTTCTCGTTCTCTTTCTCTGCTGCCAAGTCGTGAGCTTTTACTTCGGCACGGGTGAGCACGCAGGTTTCGTGGGCGTTCGAAGTTACCAGATTGCCCTTTTCAGATGTGTAAAGTTACAACAATTACAATGTACATCGGATGGGATCTTCATGATCTTGATTTGATGATTAATTAAGCTTACTCTTATTTGTATTTTTTTTACCTCTTAAATCGGATCTAGGTGGATCCATTGTCTGCCAAAATGCATTCGGCTAAGAGGGTGATTTTGTCCTTTGAGATCATACTTGGGTCCCACATGGCACAGAAGATCAAGCAAAGTCAGAAGGCTTGCTGTGACGGAGACGATGAAAGGGAAGAGGGTGCATCTAAACTTGATTGGCACCTTCTGTTAAATAATTTGTATCTGTCTTAATAAGAAAATCTTGCCTTCTGTCTTAGGCTTAGTTTGGCATGTCCTGCAAGCTCAGCAGGTGTTCGGAAAAATGGAAGCTGTCACGTTCTAGTCAAATCCCAACTGATTGTCAAACCTAAATTTAGCACTTTTATATGATTTGGAGTTACTTCCACACACGGCAACAACATATTTTATGCATTTATGTGTAATATAATATAGCATACAAATTGCTGCAAATTCTTATAGTTTTAGCGGTTATGAAGGTGACTGAGAGGAAGAATTTACAGCTTTTGATCCAACTCAGAATGAATATCTGGATTAGATTATTTGTTTACTGATTCATAATGATGATACATTTGAACAACCAAAGCTGAAATCAAGCTAAACAATTTTAATTTTGGCAAGTTAAAAGGCAGATAAAATGACTATTTCTGTCGTGAAACTAGAACCCATATCAAAAGGCCCAACAGCAAGAATTGTTAAAAATTAAAACCCATATCAACAAGGCTTGGAACAAGTGAAATTATCATGACAATAAAGATGGACAAGTGATGCATGACAATATGAAAAAATCAAACTTCAACTCAATATAAAACAATGAAGATGGACTACAATTTAATATTTGAGGAAATCAACTAGATTTCAAATGAGAGAAACTTCAATTTCTACTCACGAATATCAAATATCAATAATTTCAAATCATAATCAAAATTATCTGACAAGATTAGTTCCTTTATATAGGATACCTAATTAAAACTTCAAATAAAAGATATAATTAACTTTACTACTAGATAACAATATAAAATAACTAATTATCAAAATACTATTAAACTAATTATCTCAATGCCATTCTCATTATTCTCTCCCACTAAGAACTTGACTCTAGTAAGTTATGTTTATGATATTGTTCCAGTAGATCAGATCCTCAAAACTAGCAACACAATGGAAGCATAAAAATTGACGTGAAAAAAAAACTGTAAAGATATTTGTAGCTCAAATGTACTTCAATCAAGTAATAATCTTTCACACTAGAAACTAGTTTACATAAAAATCAAGCAATAAAGATAATATAAATAAGTTCAATGACATGCTAGTGAGAATATATAAAAACTAAGCAAATCTAGCCAAAGACATTCAAATAGATGACGTAAATATCATTTAGAAAATAAACATGACATTACAAGATATGTAAGAAATCTTTTACTCTTGTGATATGAGTTTGCATCCATATAATTTACGTTACTTAATGTAAATTTCAATCGATATCAACATATAGATCATTAAGATGTTAGGACAAATGACAAGATAAACTTTGTAGGATCATTTTCAGGTGGATATGAATTTAGATAAAAAACTATCAAGTAAAATATCAAGGATAATATCCATGGAATTGCTAATTGAATTATTTGAAGTATGTGACAACTAAAGTTCTACAATTCTCTTATTTTTTGCCTCAGCGTCATTCTTAAGATTTAAATTTATGAATAGTGATAGTACACGAGATGTAATAGAGGAAGAAAGATCGTCAATCTTGGGAAGTGGAATAAGAAGAGAATCATAGTCAGATTCTGTGAAAGCTAAAGGAACCTTTGAAGAGAAAAACACATTTTGTTTTTTAGAAATTCTACTTTGAAAATTTGAGAAAATTGATTTAATTCCTAAGCATCACGTTCTTAAGGCCAATTATAGTTGGAAATAAAGGATATAACTGTTTGATTTTGAAAGACTTAGAGATATTTAATTTTGATTTTGCAAAAAACAATTTAAAGGACTTGCCTAGAGATTTTAAAATATAAATGTTATTTTGCATATTATGGCACACTTGCATTTCTTGAAGTCATGGAAAGCCTAAAAGAATGTGACCAATATTCCTTAGAAGAACATCACACCAAACACATGCATGGTAATCGCCCATTTAGATATGAATAAGACGTCTCTCAGAAATCAAAAGAGTAGTGCTATTAACCCAAGGAACGTAAAATGAATGAAAGTGAAGCTTAAATATTAAATTCATTCTAACAATAGCAGTTTTAAACACAACATTTAAAGAACTAACCTCATTGATGACATTTGGTAAACTTTAGTTCCACATTTTAAGAATGTACAAAATAATATAACGTAATTTGAATTCTGTGCATCATTGTTATTTTTTAGAATACATCCCTTAATATTGACATGTAGATCTCTCAATATAATTCGATCTTACAATAATTTCATATATTGAGGGAGTAAAGAAATTTCATTGCTTATTACTAGGATTTTATCATTGATTCTGTCAAGTCGATGCTCAAGAAAACGATAACAAAGGAGTAAATGTGATCTTAAAGAGCTAGAAGAATATTCCAACATATTGAGACAACAATGATATATGCATAAATATGAAACTAAACAAAATACAAGTACATACAAGAAATAAAGTACAAGCAATCAAATACTAATATGTGTATGCTCTATGCAATGCGTGTATAAACAAGAAAAATATGAACATTTACAAAGATATGTACAAATAATTATATACGTAGTGGAAATAATAAAAATTTACACAAATATCTAACCACATTAAAATCATCGAAAATCAAGATTAAGTGAAGAATATGATACCGTACCTTAATACAAATACGAATTGCTACTATCTTATTGTATTGTGTAATACTTGAAACTTCATGGTTCTTTTAGCAAGTTTTGTAAATTTAGAAGAATTCTAAACTTTTTTGCAAACTCTCCAGTGAAAACCTTATTCATTATTATTATTCTTCTTTTTTCTAAGATAACGTTTGGAAATGCTTTTTTACAGCAGTTTATTGCATTAAGCGTTTATTGTCTAATAAGTGTTTCTAAACGAATCAACTTATCGAGTTTTTCCAAAAAAGTTGTCTGTAACTTTTGAGTTCATTTGAAGCTATTGAGGTAGCTTTTAAAATAGCTAATGAATGTTAACTTTTTGAAAAACTATGAATATTAGCTATAACTTTTCCAATGATATCCTTATAAGTTGATTTTAATTACAACATGAACTAAGACATGACGATGGTGATAGTAGTCGACGACGGCAATGGTGGTGGTGGCAGCCAGCGACAATGACGATGGTGGTGGTTGTGGTAGCGAATGATAATGATAGTGGTGGTGACCGATGACCCATGGAGGTGATGGTGGTGGTCAGTGACAGCAATGGTGATAGTGGCCAACGACGACAACAATAGTAATGACCAGCGACGACGGCAATAATGATGACCAGCGACGACGGCAATAATGATGATCGACGACGATGGTGGTAGTGGTGGCCACCAACGACGACAATGGTGGTCACCGACAATGACAACGGCGACGGTAGATGCGGCAAGCAACGGTGGCGATGGTGGTCAACGACGATGGACAACAATGATGCAGCGATAAATAGGCAGTAGATGGCGATAATGGTGAGGGCAATATAGTCCTTTGATTAACTTATAAGTGCTTATTGGACATACAAACCAAATAAACTTTTCTTTACCACCATAAAAACCGCAAAAAGTCAGCTTTTCTTAATAAGCTACAAAAGAAAAAGCATTTCCAAACACAACTTAAGATGAGGATCGACGACGATTGTTAGTTTGGGTGGAAGGCGACAGCTCAAAGAGAACACAACAGCGTGACGTACGTGTGGATGGTGCATGAGTTACGAGAGAGGTAGCACGAACAAATGGACAGTGATTGTTGGTTTAAGTTAGAAGCAATGGTCGCCTGAGGACAACACAGCAGTGACAGTATGCGTGCAATGAAGCATTGAAACCCTAGGAAAAGGGATTCAACCATTCTTCACGGGTTCTTCACAGGTGGTGTGGCGAAGGCAACACAAGTGACACACAAGTGGTGGCAAGCTATGGTGTGACAACACAAGCAACAAAGAAGATGATGTGGCTCCTTGTTCTTCTTCCTTATTCCTCCTCTTCTTTTATGTTGATGGAGGTGCGACGACGATTGCTATAGAGGGTCAATGACAACAACATTGGTGGGATGCAACGACAATGGTGTGGAAGAGGTGACGACGATGACAGGAAAGAGGCGATGGTGATGGAGAGGTTCAACAATGATTGCATTGGTAGGATGTGTCAATGATGGCAAGAAAGAGGTGGTAGTGGCCACATTTATGGTCCACAAAGTCGAATTTGGTAGTGATGGCGACAATGTACATTGATGATGAACAAAAATATTAGTGGATCAAAAATTGTTCTGATATCAAATTAATGTCATATAATAAGCAAGAATAGTCTGATCAAAAATAACGGAAATGAACTTTAATCCAATCTTCAAGGAAATCAACTAAATTTCCATCGAGAGACTCCAATCTCTACTCGAAAATATCAAATATCAATAATTTCAAATCATAATCAAAACTATTTGACAATAGGAACTTAATTACCTTATATAGGATATCCAATTACAAATTCAAATAAACGACATAACTAATTCTACAATTAAATAGTAAGATAAAATAACTAATTATCTAAATACTATCTAACTAATTATCTCAATACTATCCTTGTTAACATGACAAATAGATAACCACATACTGTCTTCAATTAAGCAAAATCAGTAAGGTCTTACAACAGAGAACAAGATGATTGATCATATAGGAATTGAGTAATCCACAGGGCCATTAGCATCATGAAATTGCACTGGCTTCTTGTACGATTGCAGCATAAGAGAGGAGCATACTACACTCAGAGAAGAGGCTGCCATGCAAGCCCCTGCAAGCCAGGGTGGCAAACGGAAGCCGATAAATGGAAATAAGACACCAGCAGCAATGGGCACACTAAGCACATTGTACCCTAGGGCCCAGATGTAATTGAGAAGAATCCTGGAGAGAGTTTTCCTTGAGAGATCGATGGCAGTGATCACATCTTCTAGGTTGCTCTTCATAAGAACAACATCAGCAACCTCGATGGCAACGTCAGTGCCAGCACCAATTGCCATTCCTACATCTGCGACAACAAGGGCCGGCGAGTCATTAATTCCATCACCCACCATTGCCACAGTCAACCCCTTTGTCTGCAATAGAAGAATGCAACATAGTCAACTAAGAAATATCCACAGGACGATGGATAGGAAACTAGTGTATCTTGAAGTTAGTGGAATATAACTAATGAACTGGGTACATGCAAAACATATCCAGTGATAAGATTGTAAAATAAAACTATAAAATGAGCTTCACCGTCTTTCTTTTTTCTCAATTTTCAGGATTTGTTAACAACAGTCTCTTACATTTGAAGCAATTGCTCACTAATTTTGAATAATATTTTATGCAAATCAAACAAGTTTGAAAAACCATTCCTAATTAGCATTATTGATCAATTTTTCATATCTTCTGTTGCTATAGTTTTGGATGAAGTAGCATGTCACTGAGATGAGCCAACTCCTAAGTCCTAAGGCTTCATTTATCCATGAAAGGCCATTAAAGCAGAAGTAACAAAGAAGCTCTTATACTAATAAGAGCTGTGGAAAATTATATTGACACCACTCTTATGCTACAGGGGACCAAACCTCCGTAATTCTATACACCCAAGGTTATAGGTCACCAGCAACAAGGAAATGAATAAGACGGTTATTTCAAATGAGTGCGTGCAGTCACCATGGCAATCTTATCCCACAGATGTTCCTAGAAAGTTACCCGATAAAAACCACCCGTAGAGAAAGCAAACGTCTATCTAAATTATTTGACTGTCCAAAATGTTTTGGCTGAGATGATGTTAGGATTTGCCAACTCACTCTAATCATTTCCTGAAATATATCATCTAAAAATATCTGAATGCTGTTATAGTGAACAAGTACCTTAAAGTAAATAATAATAATATTTTTTGAAACAAAAAACAATTGAGGCCTATACATGTAGATAAGTTAGCAACTTTATTATTCCTGGAGAAAAGATTTAAGAGCTCATTTAGACCATAATTTGTTCTAATCTTACCTGTAACTCTTTGATCTTCTCGGCTTTTCCCACTGGGTCTATCTCTGCAAATACTGTTTTTATGCCAACGTCCCTGGCAATTGCAGTAGCCACTGACAAGTTGTCACCAGTAACCATGATGCTTGTTATGTTCATTGTCTTTAGAAATGACACTACACGCTCAGCCTCTGGCTTCAGAGGATCTGTGACCGCAAAAGCTCCACAGATTATAGCATCAACAGAAACTAGCACACATGTCCAAGCTTGGTGCTCAGCCTCTGACATGTACTCTTCAACCTCATGGCCAATTGGGACTTTAAAAAGCTGCATTAGCCTCTTGTTCCCAATGAGCACCAACCTTCCTCCAACAATCCCACTCACACCAGCACCTGGATGCACTTCAAAGTCATTAGCATTAGCCACGTACTCAGTGTGAGACCCGTACTGCTGATGAAGTTTCTTTGCATGCTCTACCACAGCCTTTGCTAAAGGGTGCTCGCTGTTGGCCTGCAAATAAGGATCAACAGAAATAAATAGGTTGTATGTTTATGAAGAAAGAAAAGGATTCTAATCATGTTTATGAAAGTTATTTAACCAACCAAGTTTACAAAATGCAGACCACACAGAAGATTTATAAAGTATAAACCATCATTACAAAGTAACAAACAAACTCAGAAAATGCCAACTCTACAAGCAGCAGACAGGAAAAAAATTACCCACCTCTGCAGCAGCTGCTAAATTACACAAGTCCTGTATAGACATTTTGGAGAAAAGCATTGTATTAACTACAACAGGCTTTCCTACAGTTAGAGTCCCTGTTTTATCAAATATCACAGCTTTCACCTGCAAATAAAGATAGGCATCAATCATTTATGTTTTATTATGAAACTATAATGGCTCCATATAAAAAGGAAAAAGTAAAGGTAGAGACCATTTATTTCTATTTAATATTTAAATCCAAACTCATTTAGTACATTAAAACAAGTCATATCCCACTCGCCTTGTGTGCATTCTCAAGTGCATTTCCACCCTTTATGAGCACCCCCTGAGAAGCACCTTTTCCAGTTGCAACCATGACAGCTGTTGGGGTTGCTAAGCCTAGAGCACATGGGCAAGCAACAACCAACACAGAAATACCAAATTGCAGTGCTAGTTCAAAACTATCCATGGCCCTTGGAATCCATCTTCTTGGATAAATACGAGCTTCTCCAAGGATATACCAACCAAGCCAGGTAACAAAAGCAGCAGCAACTACCTGCATGGGATGGAGAGAAGCATGATGCAACACTTGATTAGACACAAAATCTCAAACTAAGGATAACTTAATATACAAAACCAAACATAACTTGATTCCTTCACAAACAGGACAAATCAACATAAAATTCTAACTAGGGTATGAACCAACATCAGGTCTGAGTGAAACATTTATATCACAAAGTTGGGAAGCAACGTGTCCAAGCTTGCCACCATAAAACTTGAAATTTCATTGTAAATACTTACCTTACGCATGTTAATTACTACAAACTCAGAAGCTTTCTATAATTATAGATTTATATTTGTTATATTTGCCATTTACAAGACACTGTACTGCAGGCTGCAAAATACAAGCACTGTCATGCCATTCTTAACAAGGAAGCAAATCTATGTCTTACTATTGAATCTTAATATAGTGAAGAATACCAAAAAAAAATAATGTTGCTCAGAATAACTCACTATAGGAACAAAAAGCTTTGAAATCCTGTCAGCTAGTTTCTGAACAGGAGCCCTAGCAAGCTGAGCAGCTTCTACCAGCTGAACAATCTGAGACAAGGCAGTCTCTGACCCAACATGTGTGGCCTTGACCAGTATGCAACCATTTTCATTTAAAGTTCCACCAATAACCTGATCGAGTGTGCATAATTTGTTATACACCCAGAATATATTTGTGTACAAATGCTACATGCACAAACAACCTAGATCATAGCAGAGGGGCAAACCTTGTCTCCAGTTCTCTTCGCAACGGGTCTTGCTTCTCCAGTGATCATGCTCTCATTCACATAGGTCTGACCCCTTATAACAACACCATCAACAGGAACTTTTGCTCCCGGAAAAATCTTAATTACATCATTTCTTTGTATGAGCTGAGTGCTGATTTCCAACTCTGTGGTCACATTTCCCTCAGCATCCAATGTTATTAAAAAGGCTGTGTCCGGAGCAAGATCTGTCAACTTTGCCAAAGCATCTAATGTCTTCCCCTTCGCCATTACTTCCAAATATTTCCCCAGAAGAATAAAAGATATCAGCATTGAGCTGGTCTCAAAGAAATCCTGGCCTTCAAAAGAATCTGAGATGAGTGCCTTTATGACTATATATACAGAGTAAAAATAAGCTGCATTAGTTCCTAATGCGACAAGAACATCCATGTTAGCAGAACCTCTCCTCAGTACATGATATGATCCAACATAAAATCTGCAAAAACAGCCAGTGTCACATAAATCTAGTCAAATTTCCATGACATAATGAAAAGCGAATTGATATAAAAATTAAACTTTTTGCCTAACTCAAAATAGAAAGAAACCAGCTGGAAAAAAAACCCATGAAACATCAATTTCTTACCTCCAGCCAATAATAAACTGCACAGGCATGCAAAGCACTCCTCTTAGTAACATTCCCACAGTGAGCATGTTGTAAATTTTGTTATTTAGCCAGTCACCTACAGGATGAAGCATAGGAAGAACCATGGAAAGGAAAAACACCGGAATGGAGAAAAGGCAACTCCAAAGGAACTGATTCCTGTAAGCCTGAGTCTCATGTTGCCTTTCTGCATCTCTATTACTTACTGGAGTGTACAAGCTTGCATGGAAGAAATTAGGACTACGGCCTGCCTCTTGAACACACTGTATGAGAGATCTTGGACCTGTACGATCAGGATCATAGGTAACAATTGTCTTTTGCCCAGCTGCATCTATATCTACATGATTCACTCCTTCAAGTGCTTCAAGAGAAGACTGGATAAGGGAAACATCTTCAGCAGAATTGACACCTTCAAGTTTTAGATGCATTTTGTTCATATCATCTCCAGAACTTATAAGATTGGCTCCGAATCCAGCATTTTCAATCACTTCAATGAGGTGGTCTGAATCAGTTATATTGGGATCAAAGTGTATTTTTGCTTCCTCCAGAGCAAGGCCAACCACAGCTTTCTTAACACCACTAACCGTTTGGAGGGCTTGCTCAATGGATTCAGAACAGCTAGTGCATGCCATTCCCTTAATTTGGAGACGGCATACTGCTATATCTTGTTCTGGAAATTCATCAACTTGGAAGCCTAAGCTTTTTATAGCTTCTTTGATGTCTTGAGCCTGAAAAACAGGCCATAGCAAGTATCTTCAGCTACAATGAAGTGTAGATTTGTTACTTCTATATTAAGTTCAGTCCTTGAAATTTGAGATCTGGTGGATAATTAGAAGGTATGGTGAAAAGTTAAATTTATAATGTGTAATACAAAAACTTTAGATGCTTATGCACCAGAGCATAATATAGGAATAATCACCAATAAAGTGCAGGACATTTATAAGCTACAAGTGACAATAGAGTTTTAGGACTCGATACTCAGTCGTGGACTTAAGGTGTATTTGGCAAAAATTATAGATGTCCAAAATTAGCCAGAATAACTATTCTAGCATAAAAACTAAGAAAGTTCAGAATCTTGATTTTTCTTGTACTATAGCATATCCAGAAATATCTTGTTTGATTGGTTAGTTGGAAACCCAAATTTTGGATTTATTTATTTTAATATGAAGTATGTAATAGTGATTATCAATGTACAAGAAAAATCAACTTAAAAATTACATTTCATGCCAAAATCAAGTTGATTGTTCCGTAATCGAATTCATGTTGGATTATATCATTAGTTGAAAATACACAAGAATTTGGAATGTGAACTTTGGGATTCTGTGCAGAATCTATCATGACAAGTTTGTTTGGCTAAGATTATATAGATCACATTAGACTCTTGCACAAGCACAGCCTCCAGAATCATTACCAAGCGCACCCTTAGAACAAACACAAAGTAGTAAAGAAGGTTGCATTACTTGATGAGCCTACATTTTTCACCATTCAAATAAAAATTATAGATAATTTATGAAGAATTGCTGCGGTCCACGAGTTAAAACAGACAAGTTACGGCAAACACTGAATCCTTGGTGCTAAGAATCTCAAAAGCTTGCACCAGTCGTATAAAAATCGCTATGCACTTTTTGCACAAGTTTCTTTTTGCTTTTCAAATAAAACAGGACCAACGAAAAGTGAATGGACAACAACAATACTATCAGCACATGTAATAACGAGCTTAAGCAAAGGATCAGATAAGAGACACATGATCACCAACTCTGATCCTAATACATATGATAAACCAAAAGAAGAAGAAAACAAAAGTTTCACACGTAATCCCGCCATCCCCCTCCAAGACTCCAACTTTGCCCACACATAATCAAAACAAAAGGAAAGTGGGGAGGAGAGCTGCTTACATTGATCAAATCATGCCTGTACATGATCACCGCCTGCCCCAGCACCGTCGAAACCGAGACGCTCACAACCCCCGCCATCTTCCCCAGCACCGACTCGATCGACGCCCCACACGACGCGCACCTGGTCCCCCGGACCCTCAGCATCACCGTCCTCGTCCTCCTCGGCGAGGCCCGCCAGTCGAGATCCACCGCCACGCTCTCTGGCGTCTGGAGGAGCGGGAGTCGCAGCTGCGCGCGCCCGTCCAAGTCCATTCTAGGATTTTTGGAATTCGAATGCCAATTGATAGATGGCTTTCTGCCTCTTCTGCTCGTCACCCTTCCTCCCTCGCTTTCTTTGTCGAAGAATTCGAATGGCGATGGTCGTGCTTGTATTATATTTATAGACGGGGGAAGGGACGATAAGTGGCGACATCATGAGTCTACGGCACCGGTGCTTGGCCGAATGGGCGCCATGAAAGATATACCTGTCAATGACACGAGACGACATCACACGACATGATAATATTATAAAATTTAATAATAATTTTTTTTAATTATTTTAAAATATTTATGTGATTCGTAACGAACATAATTTTATTTTACATGATTACTATATCACACAACACACGATGGGAACTGAATGAATTCAATTATTATATGTTTAATATTGATAATAGATTATTAAACATATTATTATCAAATTAAATAGAAATATATTTTATACTTATTTAAAATTATTATATTATTAATAATCAATCATAATTTTTTTAAAATACAAGGGATACTTAAAAAAAATAATAAGTACCATAACACATTAGTCTATTACGATAAATACACGAAACAATACATTTGACAAGTCTAATGAAAGATGTCACATCTTTTCTTTGAAATGTAAATATTACTAAAAAAAAAAGATTGATTGATTAAGGGCCTGTTTGTGCACAAAATTTGACAGGAAATGGAATTCCAGAGTCAACAGGATTTACCAGGAAATGAAAAGTAAGAGAAACTAATTTCCTGTTGACTAAATTTCCTACTATTTGTGCCTATTCAGGAAAACAAAGGAAAATAGAATATAGGTGTTTGTGCTTATCAACAGATTTCAAAGAAAAGCAGACATTGATTATTTCATAATTGTTAACTTAAAACTCAATCAAATATCTCTCAAAATATAAATTTGAGTCATACAAAAGTTCAAATAAAATTACAAATTCTTAGAAATGAATTACAATAATCAACCATGCCACATAGAATTCATGATATTTTCACGCATTTGGTCTGCCTTTTTTTTTTTTTGTTCTTGAGTTAATCCAATACCATTATATATTTCTTCTTTCTCGTCCAACTCTTGAACAACTTCTGGAAAATTGGTTTCCAAAATTTCTTTTAATTCATCTTCAAGATCTTCAAGTAAATCTTCACGATCCGCTTTACGAATAAAATTATGAAGCAAAAAACATGCTAAAACAATCTTAAAAATATCCAAAAAATCATAGAGAAATAAGAAAGAAAAAGTTCATGATAAGGTATTGATATTTCACGAAAGGATAATATTAAGAGCATGACACCGGACTCAGTCTTTACAACAACCAATTAATTTTAACTACCATCCTGTCAGTATTATTACCTAGTTAAGATGAACATCATTATTAATTTGTCAATTGCTAAACTATGGAATTCCAA
Source organism: Posidonia australis (assembly GCA_024699735.1). NCBI lineage: Eukaryota > Viridiplantae > Streptophyta > Magnoliopsida > Alismatales > Posidoniaceae > Posidonia > Posidonia australis. The sequence goes on from JAMKQA010015878.1 coordinate 33,385, forward strand.
AGTGCGTGATAGTCATATACACCATATTTTTCCCAAAGGTAAAAACCCTAGGACTTCAATTTAATAAATTGTACTTAATCATAAGATGCTAGCTTTACATGGAACTGATTAGCTGCTTGGTGGGCACAAGAGCAAGACAGTCGCTTGCTTGTGTAAAATCCTGATAGAAATTATTTACACCTTTTTTGAAATGACATAGGATAGCAGCCTAATTTACCCATGCATGGCTCCCTACATGCCCCGTTGTACACCACAAACTTGACTAAGATAAAATTATTCTTCAATTTACCCATCTAGGTCCTGTAATTTACAATTGTTCCTCCACTATCACCAAAGGATTCTTCTTTGTTCAAACTTCAAAGAAACAATCTCACAAGGCTAAACCCCGCCCCTCAAAGCTAAACATCATCAAACAGCACCTCCAATTTCAAAACAACCCAGTAGTCTCCTCTAAATATATATCCACAGGATCTCCATAGGCACTACTCTCCTCAAACAACCATGTCTCCAGCATGGAGAGCGGCGTCAGATCCAGCTCCTAAACATTGCTAGACTTGCATCACAAAGGGCCTTCTTGGCCATGTTGATGTCGGTTTGGAGCCTCCTCTCCCACTGGCCTTTGGAGAATTCTCCGTTGCTCACGTTGCCATCTGTGGAATGAAGCTTCCTGAGCTTTTTCTTCAGGTGGGTGCTCCAGTAGTTCTTGATGTCGTTATCTGTTCTCTCTGGTAAGTACGATGCAATGGCTGCCCATATGTGAAGCAGAAAATAATATTTTGTTGGAAATTTCTAGCAAATTTTACAATAAATAAAGAAAACAACTGCTTTTTTTTTTTGGAGAAATGACATGCATCATGAAAGAAAGATGGGGTTTTGTCTACCTGTTTCCTAGAAGTGCTTGGAGGTGGATTATGAGCTTCTCCTCTTGATCAGTGAAGTTTCCTCTTTTGATCCCTGGCCTAAGATAGTTAGTCCATCTAAGCCTGCAGCTCTTGCTGCATCTCAGCAATCCTGCAAAAAGTGCAAAGGGGAACGGAGTTATTACAAGAAGACATGTTTGAGTAGTGGTACAGTACAGTGGTTGCAATGCAACCTAACAAATGAAATAAAGGTAAACAGATCAAAAGGACAAACACAATAGAGCAAGATCCATCTTTAAATACATCCTAGTAATTTCAGTGGATTGGATTGCCCATCTTGAGTGCTAGTGGATTAATATCTCAAGCAGAAATCAAGTTTTAAAGAGCACAACTGAATGAACATTAAGGCATG
>JAMKQA010015879.1:0-17556 GCA_024699735.1 Posidonia australis
TTGTCTCCAATTGTATGGAGAGAACTCCTCCCTCTTCTCTCCAGATCTAGGGTTTCATGTGAGGTTCATCTGTGGGGGAGGGTTTGGATGCTTGGGATGTGAGCATCGTTTGTATTCCTGTTTTCTCTTCACCACTCGACACAACATGTTCCTTAATATACCATACCTAGTTCTCTAGTCATGAATGGTGTTGCCAAGAGGTGCAATAGGACAGTTAAGGACATGGCAAGGAGTATGATTATTCATTCCACTTTATCAGAATTACTTTGAAGAAAGGCACCTAATACTACGAATTACATTTTAAACAGAATGCCAACTAAGATAGTGACTAAAACCTTCTATGAATTATGGATTGGGAAGAAACCAAGTATAAGGTATATTCATGTATAGAGTTGTCCAACTGAAGCTAAGCCTTACAACCTTAATAAAAAGAAACTGGATTCAAGGACCGTTAGCTGGTACTATGTTGGATATTTTGAAAGGTCCAGTGGCTTTAAGTTTTAAGATTCCATTACTAGGTCATTTTTTGAAATGGGTAAAGCTAAATTTCTTATGGAAGTAGAGTTTGAAGGGGAAGATATATAAGAATAGAGACAATATTTTTAAAGAGGAATTTATTTTTCTTCTTATAGTTGTATTGATGATGATCAGATATTAATTCCTGACATTGTATAAGAAGTAAATTCTAAACAAGGCATTATTGTTCTTCTTCTTATTTAAGAAGAACAAACTCAACTTCCTCAAGAGTCAATGTCACTTAGAAGGTCCACTAAAGAGAAGAGAAGTGTAGTTTGAGATGATTATGTCATATTTTTCTAGGAATATCAAGTTGATAATGACTTGATGGATGATGATCCAATCATCGTCTATTAAGCAATCAATAGTTCCTACTCTCAAAAGTGGATAGATGCCATAAATGATGAGTTTAAATCCATGAAAGATAATGAAATTTAGGATATTGATACATTGCCTGAAGGTACAAAACCCATTAGTTGCAAATGAATATATAAAACTAAGAGGAATTTATAGGACAATGTGGAAAAATATAAGGCTTGTCTTGTCGCTAAAGGTATTACTCAAAGGGAAGGCATTGACTATAAAAAGACTTTCTCTAGTTTCATCGAAAGATTCTTTTTAGATTATTATGGCATTGATTGCTCATTTTGATCTTGAGCTACACCAAATGTGGATGTAAGAACGACGTTTCTCAACGGTGACATTGATGAGACAATTTATAGAGTGCAACTAGAATACTTTGCATTAGGTGATGCAAAGAAAATAGTTTGTAAACTTATAATGTCTATTTATGGTTTAACGCAAGCATCCCGTCAAAGGTATCATAAATTTCATTAAGTTATCATCTCATTCGGTTTTGTGATGAATTTGGTAGATGATTGTGTATACCATAAGTTCAATGAGAGTAAATATATTTTCTTGGTCTTATATGCTGATGACATACTTTTTGACACTAATGATATGGATTTACTTAAAGAGACCAAAAAATTTCTCTCAGACAGATTTGAGATGAAAGATATTGATGAAGCTTCTTTTATTTTAGGAGTTCAAATACTTCAGGATCATTCTCGAAGTATTCTTGGGTTATCACGAAAGCTATATGTATTTACTAGCAAGAGGAGCTATATTATGGAAAACTGTCAAGCAGACACTTATAGCTCATTCTATTATGGCAATTGAGTACATAACATGTTATGAGGCATCCAATAAGGGAATATGACTAAGAAATTTTGTCATAGCTCTACAGATTGTAAATGAAATTGAAAGACCGCTTCAGTTATATTGTGACAATAAATTTACGATGCTATATTCCGATAACAATAGAAGTTCATCAAAATCTAAGCATACAGACATTAAGTTCCTAGTTGTGAAAGAAAGAATCCAGAATGGTCAGTTATCTATAAAGTATATTGGGACAAACTTCATGATTGCAGATCCACTTACTAAAGAAGTGCCACCCATGGTCTTTCATGAGCATGTAGCACATGTAGATGTTATACCATTTGATGATGTATCAATTTAATGAGAATTTGTATTTGAATGTTCTATTGTAATAGACATTGTTTTATGTAGAAATAATATTTTCAGTTTTTACATTTTAGATATTTATGTTGATTTCATTAAAGCTTGGACCAATTAGATATGGACGTATTTAGATCACTTTGTCTAAATTCCATATTGCACGTCTACACTTAATCCATGTTGTTGGTTGTAGTAGCATTAATGACCATTGTGGGTTGAATTATACCTAAAGTAATAAAAACTTCTTTGATTCTATGTTGATATAATTCATTAACCAGATTGTAAGATGTCTTTATTAAAATAACAGTTTGGAGCATATAAAGTTTTAATGCTTTAATTGTTAATTTTATGTGTGGCTCAAGTAGGAGATGGTTGGGTTAAATCCAAACAAATATGAGTTAATATAAAATCCATTAAAACATTATAGGCTATTTTCTGATTAGGCTCATTTAAAAGTAATCTATTTGGTTTTGGATTGAGTCTATTAGCATTTTAAGTGTGTGGGTTAATATGTATCGAGACCATTAGGGCATATTTTCCTTTATTGATGGGTCGAATTGGAAATATGCAAAGTTATAGACTTCTATAAATTAAGATTATGGTCCTTAAACCCTAAGTTTTTGGTTTCCTTTCTCTCTCACCCCTAGCTTAAGTGTAAGTAAGAAAGAGGAGCTTGGTGGCTTTAGAAGACTAGATCTAGGTTGGTGATTAAGGATTTCTATGATTTTTACATGGATTCAAGTACGCTTTCATTTATATTTTATTTGTAATGAGCATGACATGTTTAGATCTTGAAAATTAATTTTTTAATATATAAAATTTGTATGTTTTTTGAGATCTATTTTTAACATGATGTTTTTTTATGTATATGCTTTACATGATATAAATCAAAATCTATGAATCAGATTTTGAATTTAGAACATGTAGCATGTGTTTGTGTATTTAGGGCTAAGTTTGTGCATCTAGGATTAGATGTAATCATGTGCAAATGAAGTGTTCCTAAATATGAGAAATTCAAGTTTCAAGATATTAGATCTTAACTTTATAATATTTAGATGAGGTAATACAACTTATAATTAAGAACATTGTAAAGTGAATTGGAAAAAATGTATAACAATCCAATTTAGATTAAACTTTGATGCTTCTTTACCATAAGAATTGTCAATTTTGATCTTTTATTTGTTTCCATGTATTTATTTTTTTTCTTGCATTTGTTAAAATCTACTAGCATGTTAATTAGAGAAAAGAAGGTAAGAAAAATCAAAGAATGAATCAAACCATATAAAATTTATAAAGTTTGGTTTGGTTTTCCCAATAAAAGTAGTTTAGTAGGTTAAACAAATTTAAAACTAATTATTCAATATTGTTATGGCTATGTACTGTAAAAAAGAAAAAGAATATACACTATGTCAAGTAGCTTCTGTTGGACCTAAGTTTAAATGTCCAACTTATATAATTTAACCAATATAATTAATGGGTTGATCAGATTGTGAGGCACATTAGATTAAGTGGTATATGAAGGATATTATAACACAGTTACAAAGTGTACTATAAAAGAGATATTCCTCTAGAATTTTTAATATACAACTACATAACAACTCTTTCAGTTCTCTTACTTTGAGAAACTCCCTCCATAAAAGTAGAGGTGGTTGTTGTGGGGATACGTATAAGGAATACTTTCGCATTAAGATTGACGATATAATGACATTGGGTAAGCTCTATATATCCTATCAAGTGATACCAGAGTAACGTTCTTATCGTTGCTTTTGGGTTTTAGGGAAGTTTTCATCATATGAATTTGTTTGTGTGCATCTAATTTCACGCACAGTGATGAAATCATGAGGAGAAAGTTATTAAATAAAATATCTAGCCTTTAATTTTAGTCGTGTGGAAGTTGCTTTTCAGCCATTCTGTAAGTTTCGGTAATTGAAATGGTTTTTCAGGCCACATGAGGCAGAATCGGGCTTTTTGGACTATCTAGGCTATTGCTGGTGCTCAGAATGACTTCTTCTAGCCATGCATGACATCATCGGTAGTTGGAACGACTTGTTTATTCCTTTTTCCAATTGTCGACAGTTGAATCTGGCCTGTCATGGTTGGAGATGGCCACGACAGCCATTTCCAGGTGCCATCGATGCCCATTGGCAGATGCAATGCAGCCACTACCTCTCCTCTTCCTCCCTTTGAAACCTGTTAGGGTTTTTAAGGTTAGTGGGTAAACAGATCAGGGTGGATCTGTTTACCTGATCTATCTATTAATTGTTTTATTATTATTTTATTCTATGATAATTGTATATAAGTCCTTGAAATTTTATTTTGTTACATCTGAGTTTTATTTTAATCAAAAAAGCTCTATAAAGTCCTCTGATTTAATGAAAAACCCCACAAAAATCTATTATTTCTTTTAAGTCTTGAGGTTTCTGATTGATACACTCAAGTTATTTGTTATTGTGAAAAATTCTATAAGTTTATGAAATATTTGTTTGGTTCCTAAATTTTAAATGTTTGTTCTAGAATATAATTTTGTATGAATGGAATATAGCTTATATTAGAATAAACTTTTGTTGTTTATTTTAAATGCATTTCGGTCCATGTTTCCTTGCTTTAATGATTAAATATTTTTTAGAAAGCATGATTAAGGGTGATTTGGACTGAAATTTTTAGATTTAATTATTTAAATATTTTATTCATGTGATATTTACATATTTTAGATAAATAGATAATTATTTTATATATTACATTTAAGGAAAAATTAGACATGTGTGTGAGTTTTATTTCTTATTTACTCGTGTTATTATGGAATATGCTTTAATTATTTTAACATGTCATAAAATTATTTTAACATGATCATCAAAGTGTTTTAACATATATTTTGTCCACTTTTGGGGTTTTCTGAATAACACGTCATTTTTACTTTTAATTTGAACGACTTAGAATCTCACCTACATGACACTAAGTAAGAAAAATTGAATGTATTAATTATAAAAGTCTAGATTTAAATCTAACGAGGATGGTATTCGAACTTACATTTAGATAAATTGGATTAATAAGTTTTTACCAATATGTAATTGTTATGCTTAAATCAAAATGGGTGGAATAATTCTGTTTGTATAATTAATATGGAACATTTTAGTATCCAATGATGCTATATTACATAGATATTTATACATGAAGAATTAGTTTTATGTTTATTTAATTTATGGTATGTTATTTCATCTACCAAGGTAGAGTTATGATGATGCTATTGTTAAATGTAAAGTTTTAATGTGAATAATATTTGCTATTTTTTTCTATTGATGGAAGCATAATTCAAGTACTTTTGTCTGAATGATACAAATTTCCCAGAATAGAAGAAATTTTTACTGTTTCAATTGGACTTTTAAATTTGGATCTTTGTTTTGAACGTTTTGATTCATACAAAGTTCAAAACAACTAACACATATAGGAAACATGCCACGAAATGTCAAACTACTTTAGATTTAATCTATATTGACGTTTGTGAATTCTTTAGCCCATGTTTTACAAGATAAAAAATGCTTTGTTACATTTATCAATGACTATTCTGGGTATATGTATCTTTATGTCATTCATGAAAAATTTGAAGTTTATCAAGCTTTCAAGAATTTCAAATAAGAGATAGAGAAATAATTAAGAAAACTTATAAAGGTAGTTAGATTAGATAGACGTAATGAGTATGGTAGACACACCAAGATGAGATAGATGCTACGACCATTTGCGTAGCTTCTTAAAGAAAATGGCATAGTACCTCAGTACACAATGCTAGGCAAACCTAATATGAATGGGGTTGCGAAAAGATAAAACATAACACTTAAAGAAATGGTTAGGACTATAATGAATTTTTCAACTTTACCAGTCTCAATGTAGGATGAAGCTTTAAAGGCAGCAATGCATATTCTAAACATGGTTCCTACTAAATCTGTAGAAAAATTTCCTTATGAATTATGGACCAACAAGAAACCTTATTTGGATTACATGCACATTTGAGGATGTTCAACTAAAACTAAAATTTACAATCCACATATGAAATTTTTGAATTCAAGGAAAATTAGTAGATACTTCATTAACTACCTAGAGAGGTACAGATTTTATTGTCCAACACATATCACAAGAATAGTTGAAATTGATAGAGTTGTCTTTTTAAAGGATTGTTGTGTTAGTAGGAGTATCCTTAGGAGTTATGTTTTTGAGGATTCTTAGTTAGATATTATTAATTGTTACCAATCAAGTTTCTGAAGGCAATAATGTTTATCTTACTTAAGAATTTTAGGCATATTTACCATTTATTGTTCCAATGAATAATACTTTAGAGGTAATTACATCAACTCAAGAACCATATGAACAATCAGTTGAGAAGCCTGTTATTGATCCACATATTTAGGTTTTACATGAGGATCAAGTGACTAATTTAAGAATATCCAACAGACAAAAGAAATCAGCTATTCCTTCAGATTACGTGGTATATTAATCGGGCAAGGACATGGAACAAAGGATCGACGATTCGGTAACGTTTTTATAAGCCATTAATTGTGTGAACTCTGATTGTTAGCTACAAGCCATAAAAGAAGAGTTTGTCTTTATGTATTGCAATCAGGTCTGGAAACTTGTTCGATTACCTATGGAAGAGAAACTAATTCGTTGTAAAGGAGTCTATAAGACTTAAAAGGAATTCAAAAAGATCAATTGAACAGTATAAGGTCAGATTAGTGGTAAAGAGTTTTACCCAAAGAATGGATATTGACTATTATAAAACTTATTCTCTAGTTTCCTTAAAGTATTTATTAAGAATAGTCATGGCTTTAGTAGCTTATTTTGATTTAGGACTACATTAGATGGATGTGAAAATCATTTTACTAAATAGCGAATTAGGAGAAAAAGTGTACATGCAACAGCCTCAAGGTTTTAATGTTAAAGGAAAAGAACATATAGTTTGTAAGTTGAAGAAATCTATATATGAACTCAAGCAAGCTTCTAGATAATGGTACTTCAAATTTAACGAAGTTATCATGTCTTTTGTATTGAAGGAAAACATTATTGATCAAAGTATATACGTGAAGTAAAGTGGAAGTGATTAGATATTGTTTGTCTTGTATGTAGATGATATTCTACTTGCAAGTATAAGTCTTGTTTTATTAAAGAAGACTAAAGATTTACTATTTAACAACTTTGATACAAAGGACATAGGTAAAGTCATTATGTTATTAGAATAAAAATTCACCGTAATAGGTTTCTGAAAATGCTCGGACTATCTCAGAAGTCTTATATATCTAGTGTGTTAAAGAGATTTTCAATGGAAAATTGTGTTCCTGGTAAGGCATTGATTGTAAAAGGTGATAAACTAAGAAAATCACAAGAACCTTAATCGGATTCAGAAAGACTTGTAGTGAAGGATAGACCATATGCTGCAATAGTTAAGTGTTTCAATTATGTACAAACATGTATTCGACTAGATCTATCTTTTGTCACTAGGTATCTGAGAAGATATCAAAGTAATTCAAGACTTTGACAATAGTAAGCTGTAAAGAAGCTCTTAAGATATCTACAGGTAACTAAAGATCTCATGTTCATATATAGACGATCAGATCAACTAGTGGTTATAGATTCTTTGACTTAGATTTTGCTAGGTCTGTTAATACTAGTAAATCCACCTATTGATATATTTTTTTACTTGCTAAGGGAGTTGTCTCATGGTCCAGTATTAAATAAAAGATAGTTGCTACTTTCATCATAAAGGCTGAGTATGTAGCTTGTTATATAGCATCTCCGCAAGCTATTTAGATACACAACTTTATCACATACTTAAGATCAGTCATGGGCTCTATAGAGAAATCTATAAAGATATATTGTGATAATGAGACAGCAGTTAAAATCTCTAATAACAATAAGTACTCTAGTGCATGCAAGTATATGGAAATCAAGTTCATTCCATAAAGGAGAGAATTAGAGATCATTTGGTGTCTATTGAGCATATTAGAACTAATTCAATGCTAACTGATCTTCTTACAAAGACACTTCCTCTTGGTATTTATAGTGAACATGTGCTTAAAATGAGTTTAGTCAATTCTTTTGAGATTTTGTTTTGATAGTCTAGATACTGATGTACAATGTGATATCACGTTTGTTTAATGATCCCTATTTAGTAGTTGTTATTTTGTTTAAATATTGAACTATTATTTCATCATTAGATAAATTAAAGAAAATAAACTTTACTTTTTTGTCACGACATTTATAAGTTTATTCATAAAGTATTGATTATCACATAAAATGTTTAATTGTCTTCAATCTTAGATATATTAGTACATAGAAGGGACATACATGTGGACAATGTATTACCGTTATGACTAATATCTATGAAAGTGGTTATTTTTGAATAAAGGTTAATGTGTCTTGTTGAGTAATTGGATAGTGATCGCTTCACATAAGATTTTGTCTAGCATAAAGTAAATTAGATAAGTCAAGTGGGAGATTATTGGATCTAAGTCCAAATGTCCAACTTATATTACTTAACTAACTTGATCAATAGATTGATCCAATTGTAAGATATATTAGATTAAGTGGTGTACGTATAAGAGATATTATAATACAGTTATGAAGTATGCTATAAAAGGAATATCTCTCTAGGATTTTTAGCTGTAAGGGGAATATTTCTCTAGGGTTTTTAGCACACAACTGCATAACAACTCTTTCAGCTCTCTTACTTTAGGAGACTCTCTCCATAAGATTATAGGTGATTGTTGTGAAGATACATACGAAGAATGTTTCTATATCCAGATTGACGATATGACGACATTGGATAAGTCTCATATAGTCTATCAGCCTTCTCTTAGGTGAATTATACATGATAGATCTACTGCCAATATAACAATCTTTCAAGTCGAAATTATAACCTAACTACCGTTACGCATGATATCTGAACTCTCGACCCCCTCCCATGTTGAGAAGATTTGATTCTTATTCAAACCATTGTAAGGCACTTTGATGTGTAATCATGCATGCATTAGCCTTAATGTTCGTCGTATTTTTAGTAATTAGAAACTTGTTCTATCAAATCCCAAGTATGATTCTACTTCATAAATCTAAGATAACGCTAACCTAACTTGTACCGAAAAGCGCATTGCTCTACTTCGTTCCGCGAACTTCTGCTCCCCGGATAAAATACCAGACACTTGAGCAGTTCCACAGTAATCTTTCAAATCAAATAAAAGACTACTTTTGAACGTCATTTTACATTAGCATCATTCTAAAGAAGCTACTGTAGAGAAAGTTCTTTAAGAAAGTTGTTGCTATAGGTGGTTCTTATTTAATTGCCAAAGAGAGAAAGAAATCTAGGGGCTTCAAGAGGGCAAGTAGTTTTATTCTTGTTCTTTTGTCTTCCTTCGCTGGGTAGAAACCTTACTCATAATTGGTCATACGAAGGATCTACCACCTCATCATCTTCAAAAAGCACATGGCATACGTTTGCACAAAAAGAAAAAAAAAAAGAAAAGAAAAAAAAAAGAGAGAAAAATGCACATGGCATACACTTGGCTTCCGAATAATTCTCACCAAATTATGCTTCCATGAGCATATTCGTAACTCAATCATGATCGCTTTGATTCGCGTTTTCTTTTCTTCTCTTTTTCACCATGATAATTTGCTTGGATTAGAAAGCATGCATGAAAGATGGTTCCAAGACACGCTTTATTCTGTTTCAGCAATCAAACATCTTTGCGTTATCAGTTTAGAATAATTGTTCAACCCATTCAAAATGAAGGTAAAACATTAACATTCTGGAAGTAGATACGTGGTTGTGCTAGCTTTGTTAGGTAGATCGCGACGACTTAAACCAAGGGCGGCAAAGGAGCATATGGGAGGAGAGATCTACCAACCACCATGCATGTGGTCCTCGTTGCAACACACAGAAGCTTTTGCCATCACTGTCGCCAAGAATCGAGGGGTGACGCAAGCCCCTGTGTTTGCTTCTTGGTTAGGTTTAGAATCTTGGACAATAATATTGCACGTTCTCATGTCTCAAACTGCCAAAAAAGACACTCTCGTTGGTCCTACCTGTTTTTCTTCCTCCATCCTTTTTCCTAAAAAGTTGAATTCAGATTCTGACCATGCATCGATTAATTTATGGAGGGAGCTTCAATTGCCGTGTCGTCCTTAATTTGTATGGTTTGGTAGGACTAGAAACGGTGCATTTTTCACATGCATGGGAGATGTTTAATAAGATTACTCAAGATGCACAGCTCGAGTGGTCAAATTAACGACTACGTGCACAAGAATAAAGGCAGTCTTCTGTGCCTGCCACTTTTAAATTTTTCCAATAAACGTGGTACGCGTGCGTATGACACAACAATATCATCTTTGGAATGTCGTCCCAATGATGCTGAAACTAATTACCATGGTATAATTGGTCTGGAACTCTTATCTTTCTTTCAGATTCAAAGAAAAGACAAAGAATTAGATTTATGGATTACATTGGTCTCGTTATTGGATTGTATCTCCAAATGGGCCTCGTCCAGCGGAACAGCCCATGATCGGAATCGGAGATTTCAGTCAGGTACCAACGAAGAACAATCTCCAATAATGGGAATTCAAGGCAGGAATTCACAGCGAAAAGGGAACGTGGAGAGTGCTTTATATTTGAGATTTCATTTCTTTGTATTGAAGCATGTTAGCTTCGGTCTACCTGCTCAGACATCAAAATCCAGAGCAATCCTTTCTCTGTAACAACAGAAATCTTATTTAGAAAGTGAAATGTGCCTTCAACAACAATGACTACAAAGTAGAAGATACGAAATTTCCATGGTTCGATTGAAACCTATATCTACAAAGCACCCATAACTGATAAATGCACCATAGCACAAGAACTACTAGGCACTTCACATCTTTGTCTATCTGCCTCGCTCGTCTCTATATTTTTGTTACCCGTCTTGGATACACTTCTCAACCATGGCATTAAACGAGTGTAATGCGGTAATGCTTTCATGTAATCAATCAACTTCTTCCCAAGAAAAATTAAACGTCAAGTCCGATATGGGTTATAGGCCCAACGTCTGCTGGGCCTAGCACTACGCACATATTGCCTATGGGGTCCTCCAGACGTGTTCACCAACCGAGTGGCATGGTTATTGGTGCCTAAGGTCGAGTATGTGGTGCCACACACCTATGTTGATCTAGAGCACAAATAGGACTATCAAATAAATCTGGACTAGTTAATCTAGTCACAACCCACTCGTTTAAACTGGATCCAACCTGACCGAATCAGGTCAAAGATAAACATGTTGAATCGGACCCAAACAAGTCCGGCTTGGATTTGATATTGGAACTCGTCATAGTTCGTTAGGTCCACTCAGTTTTTCTTTTTCCTATTCAAAGGTTTTTTTGTTTTTTTTCCAATTCTTTAGTTATTTCTTCGCCATGATAGGATTGAAAATAATCATTAGGATTATTTTTTGATAATTTTTCTCTTCATCTCCAATTCTTTGATGTTATTAGGGTTGTCAATGGATCAAGTGTGACCTATTTGACTTAATCCTTTAATTTAGGACTTAGGTTAATAATTTTGAATACATTAGATCGTTTGATCTTAATCCATTAATCCAAACTTTTAATGAGTTAGTCATAGGTGAAATGTCTCGTCCAACTTGCTAACCTGTTAATCCACTAATGGTTTTTTAAAGTAATTTTATCTAAATCTAATCCTAAAGATTTAATGTATTATGCAAGGACTTCTAATTCATTTTAAGTGAATTTGTATGCTCTTTTTGTAACATGAAGACACTAGTTTTTTCTACGAGGATTAATGGACCATTCTTATGATTTATTAACATTTCAAGTCCATGTTCTATTATCTTTCAAGCTTAGGTTCTATTATCATTAATGATTTATTATCTTTTAAGTTCAAAAATCCTAAGCATGTGGTGAAGATTAATATAAATATGTCTGAAATATTTCACATGTATTTTGAAGTTATGGAACTATAAACTAGGAATCTGTGGCTATGATGGAGATTAATATTAACACTCATTGATTATAATTAATTGATATCATTTATTGAGACCCATTTTGTAAGGATCTTAAGGCTTCTCTAAAGAAATGGTGAATAAAGAATTAAGGATAATTAGTAATTAAAAAATTATATTAACAAACACAAGTAAATAATAATAGAATGAGACTTGAAGATTAAACTACAATCATACAAGAAAGAAATGAGAGAAATTAAGAATAAGAGAAATTTATAGTGGTTCGGTTGCCCTAGCTTAGTCTACTTCTTAAGAACCTCTGAAGAATTCTCTATTTCGATATTGATTCCAAACTAAGATCTCGACTCTACACTTCTTGACGAAAACCTCATCAAGAATTTGCAAAACCCATGGCTTTCTCTTCTCACAACCAAAGAAGTTTGTATACTTGATGGAAAGGAAGATTACAACTTAAATTTTTTTTTGTCTCCCAAACACGCAATTGAGCAAAGTGAATTTTTAATAGATAGACAAAGAATAACTTGCTGTGGCTCGAATGAAGTGTGGAAAACTCTTCTAAAACTCTCTCAAAGATTACAACCCTCCCACTTCGATGTGAATTTTGAGAGGGTTGCAGAAACGTCGACGTGTCCACTCACTTTGACGGCCTTTGTGATTGTCACTTGTCGATTCGTCTTTGCCGGTTGACAAGATGCCTTGCAGGAGTTGCAGTGGAGTTGGTTGTGTAGGTTCTCGGTTCATTAGGTCAACGGCAGGATGCTGCTTAACAACGTTCTCGTGCTTTGTAATATCCTTCCCTTCAAAATAAATGAAAAATAAATCTGGATTAGTTTTAAGTACAGTAAATGAAGTCGAAAAAGAAATAAACAACATGAATAGAGAAATCTAATACTAACTGGGGATTGTTACCGCATGCATATGCCATGGGTTATATTATGTCATGCAATGAATTTATGCTAATGAAAATGCAATAAAAAAAATACTCCCTTTCACCCTCGTGCGCTTTGGAGTGGATGAAGGAGGTGGATGTTGGTCAGAAGGAGCTCTAGAGACGTGCTATAACTTTGAAAAAGGCTGGATCTCTAGTGGATCTGAGCTTCTAGGGGCATAGACATGGAGGAGGAGTTATGGGTCTCTCTCTTTCTTAGATTTCTCTCCTTTCTAGGGCATGAAGGTGGCTCCTTAGAATTTTAATGTGCCTCTCTTGGGTTGAAGACCTGGGGGGTCTATTTATAGAATTTGGGGACTAGAGATCTCGTTGAAGACGAGATATAGATCAAGGGCCAATATTAAATTCGTAAAATTTGGCAAAAAATCACTTTGTAGATATAGTCGCCTATGGGACAGGCGACATAATCATCTAGTCGCCACTGGTATAGGCGACTAGATGATCGATCCTGGATTCCACGCACATAGTGAATCGACAGCTAATTGGCACGAAATCTGCCACGTAAGCTAGTCGTCTGTGCATGTGGCGTCAAGTATCTAAAAAGGAAGTTTTTGCAAAATCAAGATCGCATAATATCAAATTACGAATCCATTAACAGTGTGAATACAATCAACATATAAAAATCATTCTCGTAATCAAGAGATATTTAAAATATATTTCCAAATCCAAATCAAACTTAAAATGTTAAGCAAATTGAATTTGAAAATCAAATCTTCAATAATTACGATAAAATATCAATTAAAATCAAGGATAAATCTAATTTAGTTTAGATTCGTAATTATCTTGATTTTTGGATTTTATCTTTATTTTTTTAGTGTTATCATGAATTAAATATAAGCTATAACATTAAAATGTGATAACTTATCATAGAAAGCTCATTTTTGGTAAATAAAGACAAGTGATCTTAATTATCAAGTCATCTGAATTTCAATAATTTCTTGGAATTATTTGGCATTTATGATGAGTTATATGATAAGTACAGTAGACACCCCAATTTTGAGCTCATTTGGCAGTAGACTCCTATAGTTGATGCTCTGATCGCAACAACCAAAATCCTAGCCCACACAGGTCCCAATCAACTCACACTAGCACACTTGACCCAGTAAAACACTAAAACCCATTAAAATCCACTGAAAAACAAATAAAACACTTAATCTAATTTAAAATCCACTGAAAAACAAATAAAACACTTAATCCAGCTAAAATCCTCCTAAAATCCAATAAAACCCTAGTTAATCAAAATTTTAAACCCTAATCAAGTGGAAAGAAATTAAAATCCATTAAATAAGACAAAAACCCTAATTCAAGCTTAATTCAAATTAAGTCACTTAAAAACCCAAATATATAAGTAAAAACCCTAATTAAAGTGAAAATCCATTGAAAACTTTAATTAATAAAAATTCAAAACCTTAATTAATACAAAAACCCTAATTAAACCCAAAAAATCCAAATAAACACAAAAATCCCAATTAATAAATAAATAAACCCTAATTAATCCAAAAATCCATAAATAAACCCTAATTAACCCAAAATCCCTAAATAAACCCTAATTAAAACTCAAAACCTTAATTTCTAATCAATTAAATAAAACCCTAAAATCCAAAATTAATAATCACATTTAACTCACAAAATTCTGATTAAAAACTTAAAATTAAAATCCTAAAATCCTTAAAAATTCCCAAAATAATTAATTAAAAATCAGCTAATTAAACCTTAATCGCAAACCTAATTAAAATCATAAAAACATAAAAAAAAAAGTCTAAAATAAATTTCAAAACCCTAATTAAAAGCTTAAAACCAAAACTCTAAGAAATCCTTAAAAATTCATAAAAAAAATCAAATATAAACCAATTAAAACCTTAATTAAACATTAAATCACAAAATGAAGAAATTAAATTAAACCCATAAAGCCCAATTAAAATCCATAAATTAAAACCCTAAAAAGTCCAAAAACTTCCAAAATAAAATCAAAACAAAAGTCGAAATAAAAATCACAAAACCCTAAGCTCGTTGAGCCCATTACTGTTTATTCAAGAATTCAATTTCAAACTATACAATTGTCAAAAATAATTCCAGCGACCCTATTTTTCCAACGAGCAATTCCGAGAAATCCAGGACAGATCTCCGCCTCCGAGATATTTGGCCAACCTCCTCCAACTCAGGCCCGATCCAACGACGCTGATGGGCTGAGGAGAGGAGGATCAACGGCGGAGAACCGCCTCGCCGGAGTATAAGTGGCCTCGTCGGCGACAGAAAAGGGAATTTTTTTCAAAGCTTAAACCTTGGACTTCCAGAGAAATTCAGACCCTCCATCCACGAGTCCGAGGCTTCATTCAGCAACCGTGCCTTTCCCCTTTCACACCCGACCAACCAGAGCCTTCAACGATCCATTCCGGCGATCCAGAGCCGTCGTAGGAGGAGAAGCGCCGTCGGAGCCCGCGAATAGCCAAACAGGTACCCTTCTCCCCTCTACTTCAATTCATTCATGCATCCTAGATCCAACTGAGTGTCTAGGTCGCGCCGC
This sequence comes from Posidonia australis, assembly GCA_024699735.1. Classification (NCBI taxonomy): domain Eukaryota; kingdom Viridiplantae; phylum Streptophyta; class Magnoliopsida; order Alismatales; family Posidoniaceae; genus Posidonia; species Posidonia australis. Next base: position 15,500 of record JAMKQA010015879.1, read on the forward strand.
GAGGGAGCCAGGCTCCCTGCGCGCCCCCTGCGATGGGTTCGCCATCGCCGGCGGCCCTGATGATTCGATCAGGCTCCCAGGGAGCCTTCTCCTCCTCCCTTCTTCTTCTCCTCCCTCTCCTCTACTCTCCCCTACCTCATCCCTAGAAGACTTGACGCCAGCGGCCTCTGCTCACCGCCTCGCCACTGGCCACCGTCGCCCGCCGTCACGAGGAGCCCCAACCGCTCCAACGCTCCCAGCTCCACGCCGACCGTCCAGGAAGACTCTCCACATCGTCCCAAGCATCGTCGAGCCGCTCCACCACCAATCAAAGCCCCTGCGCCGCTCCAACCGTCGCCGTCGACCTCCTCGCCGGAGCTCGAGGTGGGGGGACGTCTTAGACCTCCCCAAGCCTCGCCGTCGCCTCCCGGAGCCTCGCCATACCATCAAGATGCTTCCTCGGGCCTCCGCGCACTCCGACAGCCCCTATGCAGCCTCTGGAAGGTCGCTGGAAAAGATCATCGGCGACAGAGCGTCGGCGATCTCCGGTGATCTTCGAATAGGCCTTTTATGGCCCATTCAGTTTAGTTTTTGATTATTGCATTTAGGTCCTTTATTTATTACATTTTAGTCCTTTTTTTATTTCATATGGGTCCAGACATTTGCATTTTAGTCCTTACAGTTTTAAAATAGTTTTTATTCTTTATTTTATCTTTAAATTTTGCATTTAGCCCCCAGAAGAGTTCATCTTTTAATTCTTAACATATTGATGCATGTTTTTATTACTTTTAAGTCCAAAAAATTTACATTTAAGTCCCTGAACTTTCTAAAACAAGTTTTTCTCTGTAAAAATTGCACTTTGATACCTGAATGTTTTCAAAATTGTATGGATGATCAATAAAATCATGTTTTTATCACTTTTAAGTCCAAGAATTTATATTTAGGTCCCTGAAGTTTCTGAAACAACTTTTTCTCTGTGAAAATTGCACTATGACCCCTAAATGTTTTCAAAATGGCACTGGTGATCAATAAAATCATCTTTTATCATTTTTTAGTCCAGGAATTTACATTTAGGTCCCTAAAGTTTTCTGAAACACTTTTTCTCTGTGAAAATTGCAATATGAACCCTGAATTCTTCAAAAATCACACTATGCATCATAAAAATTGAATTTTCTTCACAATTTGGTCCGAGAAATTTACATTTAAACCCCAGAACTTTTAAAAATGAGTTTTGACAGTGAATTTTACATTTTAAACCCCAAGATTCTTCATAATTACACTGATTATCCTAAAAACTCATTATTTATCACAATCAGGCCCCTGAAATTTTACATAAAAGCACTTAAATTCATATTAAAGTATTCTTGAACTTAAAATTTACATTTTGACCCTTAGATTATTTCTAAATTCCTCATTTAGGGTTTTAAAATGTTTTCCATCATATTTTGGGCTGTTTTTCACCCTTGTTTTGCATTTAATCACAGAATCCACTTGCAAATCATGTTTTCAGTGAGATTTGATCTTTTGCCCCGTATTTTGGCCGTATTTGCACTCATGTAAATTTTGCACTTTAGTCCCTGACTTTTCAGGAAATTATCCAAGTGCAATTTTGCATTCTTGTGCCACATTGACATTGGACCCGTCATTTGCATGTCAGAATAAGGACCATGAACCTGTTTTTCATTTATTTTCTTGTTCTTATCGCGAATTTTGCATTTTAGTCCCTATGTCTGTCATTTATTGTATTTACATCCTTTTGGTGATTTTTCTTCTCCGGTTTCTTCCAAATGACATTATCCAGACATTTAGCATATCTTTTGACATATCTTAGGCCTTGCATCATTCCCATGCAAGTACTTGTCACATCTGGCTAGGGGAAATGACCAAATTGCCTCTATATCCCTAATTCATGAGCATACGCCTCATTCTTTGCATTTAGCCTTGCATTGTCCATGTTTCAGCCATTCTCTAGAGTTTTTGCACATTTAGGCACTTATCTTTACTTTTTTTTATCCTTTTTCTTCACATTTATCTATATTTGGTGAGCCGACATCCCATGCCTTTCATCCATGGTTTCT
>JAMKQA010015880.1:0-29609 GCA_024699735.1 Posidonia australis
CGGAGTTCTGATTAATATTCTGATTTGTGCTGAACCGGTCTGCCGCTCTTGATGTCGGTATGCCGTTTTTGATTTCATGATAAGACACTTTAAATCTTTTTCAAGTTATAATATTTATGAAAATATGCACAAGTGAATAATCATCAAAATTAATGTAATATTTCTAACAGAAAGACCCATCCACAGGAGACCCAAAATAAACTCTTCTCCTAGCACGGTCGATCAAAGTGGACTGTTGTGCCAAGCAATCCATGTCGAGTATCACATCACACTCCTACATGTCCATCACGATCAGGCTAGCATCGAACTCTCTACCGTTCAACGTCAAATTGACAAACCGTAGATACCTCCATGTCAAACTGTGCTCCCCCAGCGGCGTTACCACACTGTGATGAAAGACCACTCTAGCTGGTCTCTCTCCTAACTCCATTGCAAAAGACTCAGAAACAAAAGAGAAAGAACTCCCTGAGTCAAACAACACTTTGGTTATTCAACCAGCCACAATAAAGAACCTGATGGCCAAGCAAAACAACACCATCACATCCATACAATTAGGCAGATGTCCAAGTTACAAAGACATATTACAATAATCACAGAGGGTCACGAAAACCAACTAGTCATCCTTACCCTCAACTACATCTCCTAAAGTCCCAAAACCTAGAGCTGCAATGGTAAACATCCGTCTCCTAGTCGTCTGTTGTGGCGTGCTTCCTGCCTTTTTAGGCGGCTTTAGACAGGATTTCTGGACATGTCCCGCCTTCCTGCAATTGTAGCACACCACTGGTGCTGGGTTTTGTCGAGGATGAGGACAAAATGCAGCAATATGGCCCACCTGACCATAGTTGAAGCATTGGTTTCCATCGGATGCATTGGACCCTGTCTAACTGATGCCAGCTTCGCTACTCCCAGCAAAACTCCGTCGGCCTGCAGAAGAAACACTGGACCTCCGCTTTTGCTTCTTCTCAGGGCTACCTGAACTGCTGGCACTTGGAGGACCGGAGAAAGAGAATCGGGATGTAAAAGAAGACTTACCCTTCCCTTTGGGATGACTCTCCAGATACTTCTGATGCTCTACCTCGAAGCGATAAGCCATTCCAACCATGTCCTCCATAGTTAGGTATCAACAGTCCATCACCTTCACCTACAGCCTTGGGTTCAAGCCGTCCAGAAACCTCTACACCCACTCCTCCTTCTACTCATAGGTAGGAGTGAAACATTCCAGCTAGGCGAACTCAGTCTCATACTTGAGTACCGACATCGTGCCTTTCTCTAGACTCCTGAAATCTCAGCGGAGTTGCTCCTTCACATGAGCGGGGAAATACTTGTCATAGAAGGCCATCTTGAAATCCTTCCATTGGATGCTAACAGTGACAAAGTCCTGAAATTCTAGCTGCCTCACAGACTTCCACCACTTATCTGCCGCACTATCCAGTAGATAAGTTGCCAGCCGCACCCAATGTTCCTCTGGGCACGTCATGCTCTCCAATATCTTCACCACCTTTTCCAACCAAGCCACACTCTCCTCAACACCGACCTTGCCCTTGAATGATGGCAGATGAAGCTTCATGAATTGGTTCAATCATAGGTCACCCAACGGCTTATTGGCACTTCTCTTGCTGAAAGCATGAGAGATCCTGTGTGCCATACTCCATAATTCAGCACGAACTTCCTTCCATCGGCCCACGTCCTCTCAAGACTTAGATTCCTCGATAGGGGCCTTGCCCTTACGACCACGAGGAGGCATCCTGCAAGGAGAAAGGTAAAACACTTGCACCATAGACAAAACAATAACCAGAAAACCATGAAAAGAACCAGGTGCAGACTCTACCATACATGCAAAACTAGAAAGTCTCTAAACCGGACACCCTAGGCTAGTGCAACCTAGTGAACTTGGAGCTCTGATACCAAATCTGTCACACCCCCAATTCCCATAATAATTTAAAGCAATTTAAATTACAGGAAATTAAAAGGTAAATAGAAATATCAACTACTAGGAACCTATGTGTGCGACTACGAGACCTCAGACTATATGCACTATGCTAAAACTCATCTACATGTCTACACCTGCAACCTAAAACCACGAAGAAAGCATGAGTAACAAAAGTCATCCAGCATGCATCCCACGAAAGAACGAAAAACAAACTATAATTAATTTTTCTTTAAATTCATTTCGCAAATCATTTTCTTTAAAATCCCACAAACCAGGCCCACAAGGCCGAAAACCACAACAAACAGGGCCTACATTGAGCAAAACATCAAATAAGGCTCTACCAACCCAAAACCACAAACGAGGCCTTCAATGACCAAAATCACACATAATGAGTCGGGAAGCCCGGCACCAGGCAACCAACTCTAGCTATAATCAGCCACCAATGTGCACTACATTGCCACGGTGAAGCCACCCTATGCAAGGGCGATCATCGTCTCATGATTCCTTCACCTGGAGAACCTTCATAAAGCCAACCCCTCTCTGGAAGGTTGTCTTGTCCCCCAGGACGCTACCATCTATAGGGCACATGTCCCACCCGCACTGCCCATCACAAGGTACGCCTCCTCACGGCGTCCACATGGTGCTCAGGAGGGAGTGTCATACCTCCACACCCGACAACACTCGAGCCTCAGTGCTCACAGCGACAGCAAGAGTATCATACCTTCCCATCATGTCACATGACACCTCAACCCACGGACCACAACCCTAGCCTCAAGACGACAATCAGAGAATCTCATATCTCCAAGACCGGACGACCATCAACATCAAGTATCTCGACCTCCGACCTCAACAAGGGAGACGTGCCCGACCACCTGAGAATGTCGTCACATTCCCTGGTCCCGATGACACGCCCCCATGGTGTTTCGGCCCGCACACAAAAAACCAGGAAAACTATTTTTCAAAATGAGCCAACACATCACTTTTGAAAACCATTTTTCAAAACCATTTTATATCTTTAGAAACTCGTTCAAAATCTCAACAAAATGGCACATCAGGTGTCTTACGAGACCACCACTGATGGCTCACGATTCCATCTCAAATGGGCAAACAAACCAATCTAGAAAGCCACTACATTCAAGAAACATTTTCCAAAAATTCACGAAAAACCTCCAAAAATGCCCTGCCTGACAAGCTCATGTGGACCGCGCATTTGGCCCGTGCCCTTGGCACTTTCATTTGAACGCTAATAGAACCTAAACCAAGGCCTAGAGCCACTGTCGGACCCACGCATGTGGCCCATGCAATCGGCCTGCACCCCTAGTTTTCTGTCAGAATTCAGATAGCCTGCAGCAGGACACCCAAAAATTGCCTGAGGTGGGAGCCAAAGGCGGACCCACCAAACAACCACCAAAAATTTCGAATAAAACATATGTGGTAGACTCTTTAGTCTACTCTAAATCCTAACAAACAAAATTGAAATCCATTCATCACACATCAAGATATAAATTCGCAAGCACAGAGGGATCAAAATGACCCAAATCTCAACAACCACCATAAATACCCATAAATTCCACAATAAATTCTCAAAAAATCTGAAACATTAAATTTAGCCTAGATTACATGCATCCTAAGCAATTCTACCATTTTACATGATTTCTACTCATTGGATTGGCGGTACGTACCTTAAATGAGCTACGACGACCCAATGCGTAATCCGACCAGCCTCCAACATCCACCGACGACCACGACATCCACGAAAGCTTCCTCAACCTTCGGAGCTCCAGCCACGCCAACGTCGAGCCCCACAGAGCCTCTGTCTCTCTCTCTCTCTCTCTCTCTCTCTCGTCGGTGCACGAAACAGAGGAACGAGGGAGAAGAGCGGGTGGGAAAAGAAGGGAGTGAGGGAAAGAGAGGGGTGAGGAGGAAGGGAAGGAGAGGTGGGGGAGGAAATTAAGGTGTGCACCGAGGAGGAGGAGAAGAAAGAACAAGGAGATAGATGGCGAACGATGGAGCGTGGCACGAGCAGCTTATAAAGTAATACGCACGCAGTAGCTGGACGCATGTTCACCTATGCGTCTCCAGCCACCGACACTCCACACGAGCTCACCGACCGGCTTCAAGCACACGCCAGCCATCGGTCGCACCAACCGACCCTCCAATGCAAGCCCCACACGGATCCACACACGGGCCCATAAGCATAGTTCCACAATGTACACTATCAACCACGTACAGGAACATACAATTAGAAGTAGACCCACAAGGCCCAAGTCTAAAATCACAAAATCACACAAACGAGCCTCAGAACAGTAACACCCGTTCAAAAATAAATTCATTAAAATGTAAATGATTACAAAATGAATTTACAAGTGTTACATCTGGAATCTATCGAGCTTAGTCAGTACAGGTAAAGCACGTTCCCCATCTTTGGTGATGTCCTGAGAGAAGACAACTTTTCCAAGGAGGGGTAGACTTGTTGAGGGTTCTACAGAATGGTAGGACTATGGGACGAATAGGTTCTTCGAAGGGTGACTTGCCTGTGATAGTGTAGTATACTTTGGTGACTGATTGTGGCAAGAGTTGGTTTCTTAGCGCTGAAAAACACGACTTAGTTGGTTTTGTGCTTGTGTGGCTTGAGGTTTTGTGCTTGTATGGCTTGAGGTTTTCGCATGTGTGGCATTATAGTTTTGCTGCCTTTTGGCTAGTGTGGCTCAAGTTCCTGGAGATGTCAGATTAGAGTTTTGGTATGCTCCCGTGCTTTGGTGATGTTTTTAGACATGGAATAAAGATTTTAAAGATTATGATTTTGGTTCGGTTGGTTTTTGCAAGTGTCACTTTTGATTTTCCCTGGTTTTGTGTGGGACGTGTGCTGGGTGACTTTAGAGATCACTCATGTGTATTTTTCCTTATTCTTAGTTGCAAGTGCAAATGAATAGCAATTTTCTTCACTAGTCATATAGCAAGAGTCACCTAGTCGTCTACTATAGGTTCCTGGATAGATAGAGTTTTTATTAGCCTTTAGATGTTATTTAATTAAGCATTTTATTATGTTTGATTTTATTTAGGCTAATAATATTAGGTATAGTGACTTAGGTCATTACACGACAACAACCAATCGGGCGTCAATCTCATGACTACGATTAGGTAGATGGCGTCCTCTAGCTTGCTTATCCCCTTCTTGAACTCCGCCTCCTTGCTGCCTTCAGTGGCATGGGAACAACAAGGGGATTGAGTTCGTGCTGCTATAACATGGGAACTCCTAACCCATCCATAACGATAGCAACCTCCAAGGCTTGCACTACGCACATGCTTCATGAGATTGCAACACATATGTGGTGAGTGGCGAGCAATGGAAGCTGAACCTTGGTGATCCCTCCTATTCGAGGCTAGTGTTTTGTCATTTCTAGCAGAGCTATCCGCTCACTTTGCTTACTTCTAGATGAGAGCTAGAGAGACATCACTAAGGTCAATCTCCTTGAGATGGGACTTCTTCGGCTTGTTGGACCGAGCATGGAGGTTGAGGAGGCAGAAGGAGGAAAGGAAGGGGTGGGATCTGAGGATAAGAGTTTGGGAGAGGAATCAGGTCGTCGTCCAACAAAATGGAGGGGATGGAAAAAGGGTAGTTTTGTCGATTTATGGAAGTCAAATAGTCAAACCAATGAGAAATGTAAGGTCTGTTAATGGAAAGATATATATGCTAACAATGTTTTGAGAGGTATACCAGTTATTACATGGTAATGAGAGGTATACCTGTAATTTAAGTAGCTTCTAGGGATATATATGCAAAGAACCCTATTTTAATTGATTAAATTTTTTTATAAGAACTAAAACATTGGAAATAATTTACATATGGATGGGAATTCAATCATAATATCAGACTGGACCACGAGGAGTGACATGAATAAGAAGTTCCCAAACAGGGGTGAACTTACATGCTGGTTGAGTGACGTATGTGTCTGACCCTCTTTTTTTAAAAATAGCATGGTAATATACAATTTACCCAACTAAAATGCAATTTACCCAATTAAAGTGCCTCACTGCAACAGGCAACAACCCTAATCACCTAACACTAACACGTCCCCAAATCCCCAAAGGTCAAATCCCAGCAGCTACAACAAAGCAATCGCACGGTTGCACCACCTGTCCACCATGGCACCAAGAAGACAAACCTCCTCCATTGCCTTTGCCAAAACCACCACTGGTGCCTCCACTTGCTCTACTCCTCCAATGTCTCTATTGAAACTACCACTGGCACCTCCTCCTACTCGGCTCTTCCACTAGCTCTAACAATACTTTTTATATTCCAAACTTTCCTTTATTGTTAGAGCCTACCAAATCAAATGTCTAAACAAGTGGAGCAACAAGTCATTTTTTAAATGGAACATTATTTTTTGAGGTTGGCAACCTATCTGAAAATACACATCGAAGTTTACTACAACACTAGGCTTGTTTTTTCAGTTAGAGAACTTCTTTAAACTTCATAAAGATTGGCCTGATCAGTAAGTAAACAGCTTCAATGATGTTATGCGAGAATTGTGGGTATTATTTTACAAATGTTAAATGATTATTCTAATATGTTACTAATTTCAATGTAATCATATAGGAAATTCTTTGAGTTTGTGAATCCTGATGAAAGCAAACATGGTGCTTGTTACTCATTATCGTAGGGAATCACTTCAAGTGAAAATTCAAAATTTTTATTGTGAACTTAGGAAACTGTGGTACAATGATGGTGATTTAATAGCAGAAGAGCATCATAAATCATCAAATGACAGGATTATAGATCACCAATGGGTAGCATTGATAGCATTTTGGGAGGAGGAGAGAAAAGTGATAAAATTTAGCCCATGTATTTATTGATCTATTTTCTTCATTTACAAACTTTTACATTTATCAGTAATTACAAATTAGGATGAAGCAAAAAGGAATGCTAAGTTTCATGATTTGGATAGACCTATACACGCAACAGGTGGGAAATCCATGACACATCATAAGGAAAAGTTGGTAAGTTTCTCTATAGTAAATAATAAATGTACTAGTTATGAATATTTGTAATATAATACTCCTAACTTATATACAACGTAAAGAAATGGGAGATAAATACACTGAATTAAAGGCATACCAGAGACTACATCAGAAAAAAAATGGGGCCTATCGTAATAATTTTACAAAGGATATATGCGTAAGTATTATAAATATATATTTATGTTTGTCTTTACTAATACATAAATTTTAATGATGTACTTTGGTTTGTGGTTTTAATAGTTGACTATCGGATTAAATTAGTGAACAATGTTTTGTAATAGACATTTTATAGAATAAAGAACCAATTGTACTTGTGCTTACAATGGATGTTGTCTTTGGAGGACATCATGAAAGATATGAGAGAAGCCTTGGGACTAGATGGTCTAAGTAATTATTGAGTGACACTCCTAAGCATCTTGTCTCTCATAATGCCATGAAAAATATTCCAGATGCATTGTTAAAAGTTTGGAGTATAATGAAACACTTGTGGTACATAATGAAGTACTTATGGCACATAATGAAGCATTTGTGGCACATAATGAAAACACTTAAAACTCTCTTGCAACATCTAGAGGTTCTATATGATATAGTGAGACATTATTGATTATTTAAATTAAACTTATTACAAGACTATTAATTTATTTATGATTGTATAGGATTCTTCCTCGAAATGGAGATCACCACCATTTCACACTATAACATCCCAAGAGTGGACTATGGAAATGATTATTTTTCTACATGGATCTATGTCACTATTCTGTTTAGAAATCATTTTGTGAACTTGTTTTCAAGAAATTAGATGTGTTTGGAATTTGCCTTTAAAACTTCTGTGTTTAGAATGTATGACTTTAAAACTTATTTTATAACAATGAGAGTTCAGAATGTACCTTGAGAATGCTTGCATGAGAACTTTTTATTTGTTTGGAATGTTTTTGGGGTTTAGAATAATTCTTTTATAGAATCCAATTTTGTGAAGGATTTTAACAAAGTACATGTCTTTTTTTTTTTTAACAAAGTACATGTTTTTTGACTTATCTAAATGTATACATTCAAATATAGAGATTACTATATATGTCTTTTTTTTTGTTCCATACAAGCTTTCTTCCTTCTTTACTTTCACAAATCTTGTATACAAAAAATATTCACGTACTGATTACTAGGAAGATAGTCATTCTTTGATGGAAACTTGGCCCATACTGATTTGGTTGTCTTCCCTTTCAATATTGCAAGAAAATAGAAGCAGATCATTCAACAGTCATGCAATCTATACAAGTTCGAATTATTGTAAAACCTTATCTTCTTTGGTGATTGAAACTGAACTCCCTATTTGTGTTTTCTTTGATGCCGCCTCCAAAATTCCAGTTTTACGATCCACCAACACCATTTTACATATCACCACGACACTTGCCGCCAACCAGAGCAGACAAATGGCTTGTAAGCAAGCTGATAAATAAATTCTTACTTCTCCAGATCTTTTTATTTCCTTTCCTGATACTTGTATTATTATGCAGATTCAGGTTCGATCATTTCACATGGGTGTTTCTCATGTGAATGTAATGTACAACATTCTATAGTTTGAAATCGTTCACGCCTAGAACATGGTGTGGAACTCGAGGTATCTTGTTAAGGATTTTCTACTGATATTTTACTCAAGATATCTTTCCAAGATTATGAAAGTTCATGGTAGTGATCAGTGAACAACAACAACAACCACTTGAATTAGTTCCGTTGGCATTTAATTTAGTTTCTTGTGGATGAAATGTGTATGTGCCAATCCTTTGCAGAAAAGACAAAATAACAGTGATTCATTCTTAATACATTTACAACTATCATTTTAGTGTTTATAGAACTTTTAATAATCCAGGTTCACCTTCTTCTTGCTTTCGTACTAAAACTTTTTCTCACAATTGAAACTTGACAAAGTTTCAAGGAAATATCACTTTACTGTACCAAGAAGAGATGAATAATATCTCTAGTGGAATTGTCTCTTTCTTTCTTTTTTACTTTGATGATGTTTCTTTATATATTTATAGTTATACTTGTTATTTAAAGTAAAATAATCTAGTTTCTCATAATTTGTAGTTGATATGTCAACCGTTTTTTCTAATCAAACTTGTCATTCCTTCTTTTTCTTTAAAATTAGACCTTTACTAATCAAATATTTGACTAACGGGTTAAATCGTCAAAATATATTCAAGTTGATGGTTACACGTGACTTTTGTGATTGTCAAGAAATGCATAATTTTCTATGGTTTCATCCATCAGAAAAGTTTCTTTTGATTTTTCCTCTAAATTTAAAATTCAATTAGACATCGTTGCCAACCATCAAGTAATTAATTAAATGATGTCATTATGGGAAACACTAATTTGTTGACGGTCGAAACTATCACATAAGTGTTGATTGTTGATGGAAACCATAAAAATATCTAATTAACCTGATGATTTGAAGTTTGAATTGTCATCTTTGAACAGTATTCTACTAGTATCATTTTCTCGTATTATTTTCTTTCTTTGATTGTAACGTATGGAATAGGTTATCTAGAAGTTGAACCACGTTTAACTTGTACGTGTTTTCTCTTATTTGTTAGCTTGTGCATTTACATGAGAAAGTAAAATAGTGTATGCACAGCTGCAATGCACTTTGGAGGGTTTTTGATTACCATAGCTAAAAGAAAGTGTTTACTTGCTTAGGAAGCCAAAAATTTGAATGATATGTAACTTGTCACAATTAATGGTAACACATAAAATGTCATGATTTTCAAAGAAATCAACATAAAAAATGCCATTTCACATGCTTCACGCAATCACTTCCACCTAGAATTATCATGTATTAGAGAATTTGTTAGTACCACTTGATATCAGATCCACACCTTCCAGTATGTTGTACCTACATTGTATCGTTGAAGCAGCTCTCTCCACTTCCTAATTCTCCCAATCAATAACCAAAGTTTGATCAAACAAATAGTTACTAGGTTTATATAAAAGATGCATTAATAGTTTAAATAAATAGTAATATTTAACAACCAGGAATCTATATGTGCAACTACCAGACTTCAGATTATGTGTACTATGCAAAAAAATCTACCTGTTCGCCTACACTTGCAACCCAAAACCATGAGAACAAATGTGAGTGACAAAAGTTACCCAGCATGCACCCCACAAAAACAACGGAAAACAAAACTATAATTATTTTTCTTTTAAAACATTTCACAATCATTTTCTCTGAATCCACAAAAAACCAGCATCCCAACAGGTCGAAAACCATGAAACAAAGCCTTATCAGGCCTAAACCACAAGAAACATGGCCCACGCTGGCCAAACCAAATAAGCAAAGGCTCTACTAGCCGAAAACACAAGTGAGGCCCTCAATGGCCAAAACCACACAAGATGTGTCAAGAAACCTAATGCTGGGTAACCAACTCTGGCCACAAGTAGCCACCAAGGTATACTACACTATCACGGTGGCACTACCCTGTACAGGAACGACACCATCCCGCGATTCTCAACCTAGAGAATTCTCACAAAGTCAACCTCTCCTAGGAAGGCAGTTCTGTCTCTCAAGACTCTACCAGCTACAGGGCACGTGTCCTATCGACACTGGCCACCACAAGGTACGCCTCCTTACGGCGTCCTCTACACGGTACTCAGGAGGGAGTCTCATACCTCCATATCCGACAATACCCAAGTCTCAGTGCTCACGGTGACAGTAGGAGTATCATATCTCCCCATCATGTCACAAAACACATTAACCCATGGACCACAACCTTAGCCTCGAAACGATAGTCAATAAGTCTCATACCTTCAAGACCTAACGAATCTTCGTTTCAGGTATCTCAACCTCCAACCTCAACCTGGGTAATGCACCCGACCATCCGGTAGGTGTCGTCACATCTCCTGGTCCAAACAGCACGACCCATAGTCTCTCAATCAGCACACAAAATCAGGAAAAATCATTTCCAAAATGGGCCAACACATCCCTTTGAAATACATTTTTAAAAATCATTTTATATATTTGAAAAAAAATTCCAAAACCTTAACGAAAAATCCACAAATTCGTAAAACAAGCTCCTAAACACTTGGGCAAGCCACCACTACATCAATACACGTTTTAAAGCAGTCAAAATCAACATTTAACAAGGATCTATATACTCAAAAGGTCTCAAAAACACCTCAGAATTCCTTGGTCAACCCGCACATGTCCACCGTGCACTCCGCTTGTGCCCCAGGTTTTCTGTTAGAATTCAGACAGAACCCTAAACCAGAAACGAGAAAAAATCTCCCAACTAGGAGCAAGGGGTGGACCCCTAAACAAAATCCACAGTCCACATGATAAATATGGGAGGTAAACGCACGAGTTTACACCAAAACTACATAAACAAAACTGATCTATTCACCACACAATGAGATATAAATTCTCAAGCACATAGGAGTCATAAATGACCTCAAACCAACTCGAGCCATTAAATGCCATAAAAGCCACATAAATTCACTATAAATTCTAGAGCAATAAATTTAACCTAAATTACATGTTTTCTAGGCAATTCTACTATTTTTTATGCTTTCTAAGTGAAAAGGTGAGGTGCGTACCTCAAAACGATCTTTGGCGACCTAAATTCAGTCTCCAGCCAACTCCGATAATCCCAAGCATCTTCAACCATACCACGACCTCAGGGACACTACACCAGAGCTCCACGCACCGTCATGCTTAGCCTCAAGCCGTCACCAACCTCTGCTTTTCACAAGCATTACCGACAAGGGAAGTAGGGGAGGGAAAATGGGAAAAGAGGGGGAGAGAGAGAGAGAGAGAGAGAGAGAGAGAGAGGGGAGTGGGGGAAAGGGGAGAGATGAGGTGAAGGGAAGAGCCGATAGTCGTGAGGAAGAGGAGAGAAGGAGGAAGCATGAGGAGGAAGGAGAAGAAGGAAAGAAAGGAGAAGAGAGAGCATTCGTGCATGAGGGTGCGCATGAGCTTATAAAACCATACAAATGTAGTAGTTGAACGCATGCGTACTAGCACGTCTCACTTACGAGCAGCCCGACACGAGCACACCCATAGGCTCCAAGCACAAGTCAACAACCAACCACACCAATCGGTCTACAAATATGAGTCCACACACGGACTTATACATGGACCCACAAGCACAGTGCCACATACACAGTGTCAACCACACATAGTACTAACACGTGAGGACAAGCACAGGAACAGACAAATAACTACCTACCCACGAGGTCCATGTCCAACACCACAAAATTACACAAATAGACCTCAAAATAGTAATACCCATCGAAAATAAATTCATTAAAATATAAATAATTATAAAATAAATTTAAAGATGTTACAGAAACATTTGGTAAGACCCAAATTCTACTCCAAACAACATAAGAAGCTTCTCATCCCTTCTAATCCAATTTTCACTGTAGAGTTGATTCTCTCCTTTGGCTATACTAGTTGAGTACTTAGATTCATCTCCTCAACACCATATGATAAATCTCAAAAAAGACCTGATTATATTCCTAAAAATCTGATTTAAAATATAAATAGTTTAAAATCTAATATCTTGAGAACACATACATCAATATGCTTCACATCCATAAGATTATATTTCATGTGATGTGCTGGTATTATCTGTAAAAACTTATATATTGAGAACATGTTATTTCAGTGGCAATTATCCTAAATTATGATGGTTTTTTTCATGTAATTAATGGAACTTACCTAAGACACAATATTCAATTAAATAAAGGAAAGTTGGATTGTGAAAGCCTGGTTGCTTCTCTACCTATCGATTGTGTAGTTCATTTTCCTCTCCAAATTCTCACTTCTTTTATCTAGTGCGGATTCTTGAAAAAGGTGCTTGACAATAAGAATCTGATCCAAGCAAATCACATGTTAAAGTGCATCAGTGTTTCTCATATGTTAAAGTGTCTTTTGTGCCTGTGCATACGGTGAACACATGTATGGTGAATGTATGAGATGGTATAAAAATGCAGAAAAAAAGAAACCAAAATGGAACTTGATATTTTGAATATGTTTTTGTTAACAGTTTAGATAGATAGAAGGTGAATTTTTATACATGTCTTAGGATTCGAACCCAAGACCTATGACGAGTATTAAAGTTCTCCCAACCTGTGACAATGAGACAGTGTCGATATTTTAAATATGTCATAAATCATTGGAGCTTGGTTTATGTATATCAAATCCTACACGTGCTAACATGACATTTATTTGAACTCTATGTGATCACATACAAATGTGGTGTCTATCTAGTATCATGGATGACAAGATAATTTGTATCATCCATTATATGGGAACAGTTATAAGGTAGATGCCACATTAGCATGGGACGGGTAGTCCAAATAAGTGTGACGTTAACACATCTAGGTATAAGTGTACGTAAAACATTTTTCCTTATGATATCTTTGAGAATTATGAAATTATTGGATGCAGAACTCTGTAACTTTTGAATCATATAAATTACAGAATTCATGCATTTCCAATACTAGTTGTCAAGTTTGGGGCAAAGGTTGAAGGAGGACTTCTTCATTTAGATGTTGCATTTCTATCACTAAAATACTATTAACTGGCATTGTTCTAATCTTTTTAACGGGATTTGAGACAAATCCATTTTGAAGAGGATTCCTGTAGACCAAATAGTGAGATGAAGAATTTTCCATCTTAAAGAGTCCAAAGAGAGTGAAATACAAGCAAAAAATGCCATGCGATGTTGGGGATGAAAAAAACTTCTAAGAAAGAAAAATATAATTGAATCAATTAAATTTTAAAAAAAATTATAAAAATAAGTTTGAATTTTAAAAATATTAAGAGAGATTTTTATCTACGTAACCAAGTTTTAGTAAAAATAAATTTAAAATTTGAAATAAGGAAAGAAAAGAATACTTAAGAATCAAACTAACTTATCATAGAGTAATTATAGATTAATAAAATAAGAAAAAAATTGATTTAAGGCAAACATCAAATAATATAAAACTAGAAAGAAGAGAATTGAAATGTAAAAAATCATAATATAAAAAAAATTCATTAAGGTAAATTAAATGGAAAACCATGATGATGAAAGAAGAAGAATTAGATAGTGACAAAAAGATAATTTGCTAAAAGATGGTAATTTAACATACCAAAATAGAGCTATACATTAATGCACATCTAATAAGTTGTGCATGAAGAGTCAACTACTATTAGATTGCTATCCTATAGTTGTAATGTATGTAAGAAAAAAACAAAAAATAAAGAAAAGAATCACATCAACCATTTATGAAGAATCAAAGGATCAACAATCGATGTGGGACAAATATTAAATGGAGATATTATATTGAGATTAAGGGAATATGGGTGCTATATAATATTTAAATGAAGAAATTATGTTGAGATTGAAAGAATGGAATGAGACTTCTATATCCCTACTTTCGCTTTGCTACAAAATTAGCATATATAGATAGATAGATTCTATTTTGATTTTTTTGTTAAGTTTTCTAATTTGAAGTTTAAAAAGTATAAGAGGGAAAATGAAATCAAAACAAAATAAGTGATTAAAAAATAAAAAAAAAAGGAAAAGTGCAATTCTAATTAATTATGTCTTTAAGGATCAATACCATAGTTTCTATTTCCTTCGCAATTAGTATAAATAGATAGATAAATATGCCCATTCTAATGTAAAATACTAACTACATAACTACAAACAACTTGACTTGAAATAGGAAAAAAAAAAAAGATGAAATGAGACGACTAATATTGTTGAATCTCACTTGGAAGATATTGTCATTGGGTCCCACACGTTTTTACATTCCAAAACTACATACTCCTTCCTGGGTGCTTCCCCTTTATTACTTTTCTTTTAAATACTAAAACACTATGCTCATTTTAATGTGAAAGACCAACTACATTACTACTAACAAATTGAATTTAAACAGGAAAAAAAACAAGATGAGATGAGACGACTAATGCTGAATCTCACTTGGAAAATATTGTTGTTGGGTCTTTCATGCTTTTACATTCCAAAACTACCACTACGTAGGTGCTTCTCCTTTGTTATTTTTCTTTCAAATACTAAAACAGTATGCTCATTCTAATGTGAAAGATCGACTACATAACTACAAACAAATTGAATTGGAACAGAAAAAAAAATCAAGATGAGATGTGACGACTAATATTGAATCTCACTTGGAAAAATATTATTATTGGGTCTTGTACACTTCTACATTAGAATGATACGTGTTTAGTAGTTATACCATATTTGCTTCGACTATTATTTGGTATATATATGTGTGACTTGTTTCTACCAAACTGCAGAGAAAATTAATTTGCAGAAAAAATAAGGATCCTGGTTCATGGATTCTGAATTGGATACGTTCAAGATGTTCCAAATGATAAAAGATTGTGTGGTTGTTCAATGCATCATGTGCTTTATAATGGCTTGGTCACGTTGGAGCAATTTTCTGTTAATAATGCTATTATACTCATCCATCTTTACTCATTTGATCATTTTCACTCAGGTATATAGTTGGCACATGAGCACTAAGGTAAACCACGTATTTCGAAGCTCAATCCCATAAACTTTAGAAGAAAACATTTCCTGGTAGAAATTGTCTAGTTCCAACTCTCGTTACCAAGTCTAGACCATGTCGATATAATGCACTTGACTTGGTAGTAACTCATCCTTATTTTGAGCATTGATCTTTCCGACAACCCAGCAAGGCGATGGAGACTCACATCTCGAGCACATTGAAAGATTAGATAAGATTAGAAGTTACTTAGATGTTTTTTTTTTTTTGGATTTGACCAAAGCCGAGGAGTACATCCATGTGTAAGTGAAGAGACAAACTCAGATCCGTAAGTTGCTCAAGTCGAAGGAAAAAAACTTTGAAATTCCCATCAATAATTTATCACAAGTGGGACTTCAAACCCTGATCTCCTGTAATGCAAAGGCTAAAGAGACAATGCAACCAATTGAGTATGAGCTCATGAGTAAGATGCTTAGTTATTGTTAGGCTTTAAAGTCACGATATGGTGGTCCCACTGCTTGACAAAAAGCAGATTTGGTGATACTTGTGAGATTGGTTGCTAGAGTTTGTGTTTGTTGAGTAGATTAACAGCCATAATTGACAAGAAGCTAGATTGTGCTATTAGAGTCAGATTTAGTAGATATCTTTGGATTTTCATTAAGGATACAAATGGACATGGGATATCCATTGCATATCCATATCCCAATCATTACTTAGATGATATATATTATTCATGTCATTAGTCTTATGTGAATATCAATTCTTAGATTTTCATGATATTCATATCTATTACCCATATTATATTTGTATTACATAGATATGTTATTCGATTTGATATTTTATATCTACATTTTAATGACTATAATCTTAATCTATAGGTTGTTATATAATTAGATATGTAAAGTGTATGGATTTACATATATTTCAAGCCTTAGATACAAAAATTTCAAGATATTCTATAATATCTATATTTGTCTTTCAAATATTTATATTATATCCATATTCATATTTATTTTTCAAGAACGTAAATCTACACTTTTCATATCTGAATGATAGTTGTATCCATGTCCACCCTTTAAAAACACATATCGATATGATTATGTATTCATTTCCATATCGTATCTAATAATTTTTTGCATCCTAATTTACATACCTTCCAAAATCAAATGTCATGTCCGATTGATGAGATTTGATTTTTGTTTGACAATTTAGGTAAATCAATGCAAATTACGATAGATAAATGAGATCGATCGAAGAGTGCACAATTGATCAAGGACAATCAAATGTGATTGAGGTTGACCAAGGATGATCAATAGATGGATCAAGGTTCGATGGGACCATCAAATTTGATGTCAATAGATGGTAGTTTCATAACAGCATAGATCCATCAAAAGGAAAGTTAGGTGCACGGATTTTAGTTAGATTCTTTCACTATATGATAGAACTATATTTGTTTTGAACGATATTTGTTTCCAAATAGAACTAGGATTTAATAGACCAACATGAACTTGAAATTATGTAAGATGTCTACAGTTCATTATTTAATAGACTAACATGAACTTGAGATTATGTAAGATGTCTACCGTTCATTAATATCCCAACATGAGGGTGTAACAAAGTAGAAAAGTGTGAGGTCCATGCTTAGAGAAACATTGTGAGGAAATACTTCTAAAGATGAATTAGAGCATAGATATTTTGGAATTGGTAACTTAGATAAATTATGTAGCCATATACTTGCTCAAATCCTATGATTAATGTCTTGAGTAGTTTTAGAAAGATGTTGAGCCAACTAAGTATGGAGCTAGTACAACTCTACAATTGACTCACGTAATCCATACTAAATGTCAAAACAAGGAATGGATAAAACATACAGCAATTGCATGAAGTACACAAGCCCTATCTACTATAGCTTCTCATTGGAATGCTAGGAACAACATACAAATTCCCTTCAAATAAGTGGTACAACATACAAAAACCTCCTCCCTAATCTTTACACCAGTAATGCTACTCTAATAACCATCTAGTGTTCCTCAAAGTTGACTAACATTAATGTCCAAAAGCACTTAAAGCCTTTCACCTTTCTTTAGATATAAAATAAGAAAAGTAAGAATAAATAAAAAATAATATTAATATTCTAATAATATTACTCTTCATATTGAAAGAGATTTTCTTTTAAAAATGAATATGTGTAAATAAATATTCTAATTTAGGTGAAAAGTACAATAAACATTCAAATAAGTAAAAAACATACAGATTAATAATAATTAACTTGATTATCAAGATACATATCTAATTTAAAATAAGTACACATCATATCAATTATGTATTACATTTTATACAAAAATTAAACATATAATATACATACATGTATTAAAATACATTAACAAAATAACTTTATTCCATACCTCTTGCAGAATAATTATTCTAAAATAAGTAAATCTAAATAAAAATTACTATTCTAAATTTATTCTGATTTTTACACAATCAAACAGAATGATAATTCCTATTCTAAACTTATTCCGTTGTTTTCTTTAAACCATAGAGGAACTTCAAGTTTACCAAAGTAGTCTAAGTATGTCAATCAAATAAGTATCACACAAAAACTATTTTTTGTTCTACCATATTGTGGTTCGAGAGTACCATATAGAAGTGTCATCAAGAAAACGTATAATGTTTGGAGTAGTTTCTATCATAGTCCAACCAATTCAGGATTCCTTGCAATAGATCCGCATGTCTCAGGATTCAGGGGATGATGTTCTAACACAAAGTATGATGCTTCACAACATAGACAAGGAAGCAACATTACACCTTGACCATCGTTCATATGTCTCTTTCATTAGTTTGGCTTAGGTCCTCTAGACACTCCATCTACATTGACATCTATCATTCCTAGAAACCTTTGCACAACAATGTTCATAATGATAGAAGGAATATTCAATCCCCAACGTTGGCCCAGAAATGCAGCATTTCTATTAGCCAAAATTCTTGGAATTCCTTTTGACAGAATCTGACCCTTTCGGCGCCATTCCTCTAAGAAACCACAGAAAGGTATACTCAACCGTTACGCCTCACCTCCAGAAGCTCTGAAACAGATCATCTCCTGCAGACAACAATCTTTAAACCTATTTTTACACCCTGTGATTTTGTTCATTTTGGCACCATTCCTCCAAGAAACTACGGACAGGTATACTCAGCTGTTATGTATCACCTCCCAAAGCTCTGAGTCAAACATCTCTGACAGGTAACAATCTTGACACCTCTTTTTACACCATGCGTTGTGAAGACTTGTTACCTCTTTGTTGACAATGCTCATATCTTGAAGCGAAATGCACATCTGGTCCAATACTGAACTACATAGCTGTCATGACAAAATGATTAATCATTTCGGTAGCAAATTATACCACCAGTAGTCAGAGGATAAGAAGGAAGCTTCCTATAGTTGCCAAACGTGCCTGCATATGGTATAGCAACAATAGAGATGAATCAGATGAGATTTGAAATCAATGTGAATTATAAAAAGGAAACCAGCATGCATGTTCCCAATATTGAGGCAGAAACTAATGATACATGATTGGATGAACAACACAAACAGGTAACTACAGAATCCCCACTTTGGTTAAGTATTTTCTGCATATTCTAAAAAATCAAGCACCTGCTGAACTATCAGATCAAGACTGAACAAATACTAATAAAACATTACCTGTGAATGACCAGAAGCAGACAACAACATCATCAAACATTACAATTCAAGCTCAGAGCTTGAAGGCATCATCATTTAGATGTTCTTAACATGTTTTCCATCTTTGATGTCAACTTCAGTGGATGATAACTCTTTAAAATTGAATTTCGACTCTTCAGATTCTTCATCAACAAAGCCAAACTTGGAGTTTGAATGATCTGTATAAATGCGACCAACAGACTGATTGCTTTCTTCAGAATCTTCTTCATCAGAAAAATCTTCACTGTTTAGTTCAGAATCTGAATCAGACTCTCTGAGTTCTTCAACATCAGACTCAAATCCTCGGTCCAGATTATCCGAAAAGATCTTTTCAGGTTCTGACGTTGCAACTATAGATTCAGAGGTTTCCTTCTGATCTATGAGAGGAGAATTTTGAATCCTACAACAAGGATCACCATACAGTGCAACATGCCGATAATAAAGTTCCAGCTCTTTCTCGGATATTGCAATGAAGTGCCTTACAGTCTCCAGTGATTGCTCGTACTTCGATTTTTCGAGTGCCTGAAGCAGGAAAGATCAACCATTATGAACACCAGAAGGAAGATCATTGCAGTGTAACCATGTAAAACTTAACCAACAAATGCATGTAAATAATAATACAGAAATAAAATTCTTGAAAAAAAATCAGATCATAAAAGTTCCGAGTTTGTAAGATACACACCCTTTTCTTGGATAGTGTATCAATAGGTGACATAACTTCAGGCTGGACATAATTCTTGCCACGGAAAAATATTATAGTGTCATCTCCAATCACTTGTATTGGTGTCCCACCACTTAACCTTGCTATTTCTCTTGCATATTCATGGATTTGACCTGGTTTACAAGGCTTGCAGATGACCTCAACAGTTTCATGTTTCTTCCAATGCAAATGCATGTTAAGAACAACACCACCAAAGACTCCTCGCCTTCCAACTGGTACGTAATTAGACCTTTTCTGTGCCATCTTTTTCAAGTAAAAGCGTTCCTCACCAGTAAGCATTTCTGGCTTGACTAAAGGACCCTGAAGTTTAGGAACCTCATAATTCTTCAGTTTTTCAACCAGTAAGGCCTCCTTAATTTTGGCCTGCCCAGTGAAAAAAGAATAAAGGTTGAGCATATGTATTTCTGTCCCATTTGCTTAGAATTGACTATTCATGGTATCATCCAACAATATTACTTGAAAAGAATCAGGAAGAAATAAACAACAGGAAACAATATCAAGAATCAAATAAAGGAATAGAAGGAAGAGAAGACCCCTAAGTATGCAGAATGAATCCAAATTGTTCAAATTTGTTTGACGGATGGAAATAATTTGTATAGCAGCATATGCAATATTATGATCAAATTACATTATTCATGAATTAAGAGTTTCAATGAAAATTATGTGACATCTTCCTTAAAGCACTCTAAATTTCTCTTCAGTCCATCATTTGTGTAAGATCAGACACACATGGACAAACTCCATGATTGGAAAAATATTACAGAACAGATAGAAAAGAGAACTAAAATTCACTTATTACAATTCTTAAATCAGTTCATTATAAATCTATTACAAGACTTATTGTTTAAAGCAAAAACTATAATTTGTTTCTTCTAGATCCTATGTACATTGATGAGTCAAACTATCAACCACCAAGAAAATCCAAGCAAAGCGAACCTACGACTCCTGTGTACCTGTAGTTGATATCGCCACAGTCGAGTTTTCAAAAACCTAATATGCAAAAGGGATGCTAACTTACAACAAAATGTAGCAAAACTTATGAAAGGCTTTTAATTTCCATTTCTATTTCTTTCCAATCTAAGTGAATCCCTTAGACCATGCACCATTGGTATATACGATCGTTCAGTTGGTATATAATCTTTCTTCACTCCCTTAGTTTCATATTCAAATTTACATTTACTTTTATTAGTAAGAACTTTATACGCTAACATATGTCCATAACAGTAGACGTGAGATATAAGTCTTGTAGACTTATCGTTGCCACTAGAAACTCATAAAAACCCAACACTAAACCTCGTCAAGTCAATACACCCTTCTTAGAGTTAATACTTCGAAGAGTCAAAACACCAAAACCTTATCTTGTTCTGTTTTTCACTTTATATTTTCACTCTTATTTCAACTTAGAAATACTTACAATATTCATTTTACCTTGTATAGGCTAAACTCTGATTTCTTTCCAAACTCTAGAGACTTAACAGCAAAATCTCATTTACATTATTAACAATTTCATATTTATAGGATTCTTTGTGCAATTTTACCTTGCATAGGCTCAATGTTATCGATCCTGAGTTTGACACTATTAACCATGTAGTGATCAATACTAACACATTTAACTAATTAGTGACCTACATAATCAAAACAAAAGAACAAGATGGTAAGGCTTCTCATAACACAAATTAAATTCAAGTAGTAATCTGACTAAAACATAATATGTCGTAATTCCTATTTGTAACCAAAACTTAAATGATCAGTCAACTTAACCGTTTGTCCAACCAAGCAACAATCTTTGATTGATCGACCAAACAACAGTTCCCAATTGTACGAACAAGCGACAGTCTTCCGATTGAACGACAATCTTCTGAACATTCGACCGAGTGAGAATCTTCTGCTCGTCAACTGAACATCAACCGAGCTTCAGTCTTACAATCTTTCAAACTAGTGATAACCTTCATTTATTCAACCGATCATCAATTTCTACTCATTCGACACAACACATACAAATACAACTACTGTTCAAATGATGACCAAAGCTTAACATACACAATCGTTCTTTGTATTGTTTCCTTATTGACAAAATCTCAATACAATATCGTTCCTTATTACCAAAATATCAACTTGGTATTGTTTCCTTATTGTTAAAATCTTAATACATATTACAAATCCCACATACCTTTCACTACCGAACACTTCCTGCTCTCACATCGTTGCTGCCTTGACTGTTCCTTCGATCTCTGGCGAGCTCTCCCCTCCTTCCTCACTTTCTCTCCCACTTTCAACAGTATTTCTCTCTCAATTTGCAGTAGCACTTCTTTCTCGATGTACATAGTCCACGAAAAAGGGTAAATCTTCTATATAAAGCCTCCAGCAGAACCCATCCACCGCTGCACTATTCATCATCTTCATTAATCCAGCAACCCAAACAACAACCCAACTTTTGTTGTCTCAAGTCAATTCTTCAGCTGCTACGCGAATCACATAACAATGCAGCAAAGCAACCTGAATCAAATAACAACACAGGAAAGCAAAGAAGCCTTTCGTAACAGTTTGTACTGGTTCTTCATGACTAATTGCCAACATTTTCACAGGATTGATATTGTTATATATGACTAATACTTATAACCATGTAACCATTGATGCAACCCACTAATGGGCTTATTATCAAGTTATCCTATTAATCCAAAATGCATGGAATTATAGAGTGCCTTAACGTGAAGGACCCTAAAGTTGAAAATCCCATTCTGGACCATGTCGAAATTAGTTTGCCAAATTTCAAATCATTTTGGTGAAAGTAGATAAGGTGTTGCCTAAATGACAAATGAACTCTGTTTTTAAGGTGTTTGAACCCTAGCAATATATATATATGAACTATAAAGGTGTTCACCTTACTTGCCTAGGCATGGACTTGTCCTCACTTTGACCTCTTTGGCATTGCTTGTCCCTCACACTAGGCACCAAAGCATTGCCTTGTTGTGTAGGGAATATTTATGAAACTTGGATTATACATTAAAAAAAATTGTCATTGCTTTATATTATGATACTTTAGTAACGATGCTTGCGTATTCACTTGCGATTGAGGGTGTATTTTTGTGAGTGTCATCTTGCCTTTTGTTGACATATAAGGATGCAGATTTGGTTGTTTTTTTTGTGTTTGTTTTTTACTCATGTTTGTATGATTTATATAATTAATTAGTTGTTTGATATGATATAATTTATACAATTTATGCTTTTATTATTTAAAAGTACGTTAGGAATATCTTTTTGTTTTGAAATCTAAAAAATATTAAAATTTAATAGTGGTACACGTGTTATTTCATAAAAATTAGCTTAATTTTCGTGCCTAGGGGATGACAAGGCCACAAAGATGGAACCTAGGCAACAAGGAACCCATGTTACCTTAGGACCTTGATATCCTTGATCTTAAGTCTTGCAGTGAATTTGCGCTATAGCTTGGACCAAACTTTTGGTTTCAAGATGAAAATCTACTTTGGATTATGTATAGGAAATGAAATTATTCCATAGCAAACATTTCATTCCGATAAGTCGCATGCCTAATTTCTTTTTTAGCTTTAAACATAAATGTAGATAATAAAGTGCTATCTATATCCATGTGAAAATACTATAATCTGTCATTTAAATACACTATAATTAGCAAGCTGTTAGAATTCTATGATCCTGTGTATTATTTATAAAAACCAACATGACATCACTTAACAACAGCAACAACTACATCTTGGTATTGGTAACAGGAAATCCAGCTTACGTAGCACAAACACTTTGGTGGGATTATCATATCAGTGTCTGACATGGTTCAACCATGATTAGGCACTTCTTGGACATGGCTAGAACTTATCGGCACTTTTTAGGAGTAGGATACGGCAGGACAGCACTTCAGCAAACTATCTAAAATTTCATGTCGGAAGGAAAACTCAGAGACTCATTTGTTCTATTTTCTTCTTCTCCCCCTTGAATTGTTGGCTAGACAGTTCTCAGTGTGTTTTGTCATTGTTTTTGGCAAAGGACATACTACAAAACCATGGCAAGTATTTATTCTCTGGTTGTAGTTTGTTTCTATGGTTTTATATTTTTAGACTCAGATAAAAAATGTGAATTGTTTTATCAAGGATAGGATGCCAGCAAAATATTATTGGCAAGTATCATAGATAGATGCAGACAAGCTCAAGAAGGTTCCATAAATATTACTAGCAAATACGCATACATAGCAAGTGAAACAAAAATAAAGGGAAGGAAACAAGGGAAGAAAGTGGGGTAAGCAGAGAAGAACGAAGACAAAAATTACTCAAGCTTATAGTTCTCAACAAAATTTTCTGCAGCCTTTTCTGCTGCATCCTGAATATAGGCTCTATGTCCTGATGTCATCTGAATAGCACATTTTTCCATACAGATGGCCTAGAGAATGCATGTATCTGGATCAGCCAAATTTTTCTTTCTTCCTCTCTTGAAAGGCTCTAACACAAGTCCACATGGATAATTTGCAACATGTAGAGATCTATAATGCCCTCAAAGTATCAACCACACTTATATTAAAACTTGGGGATGAAAATGGATTGAATACGAAGTGGATATGGGGTTATCCATATCCTTATCGATTCCCAAAGTATGGATACAAATATGGATAGGGTACAAACAGAAATATAAATTGTATATTCATATTTTCATAACAGATATGACACAGATATATAAAGCAGTTGATACATATAAAGATGGATGATGATATATATGTGTATGAAATAAAATACTAACAAGGACAATAGTGCATTTTTGTACAATTGTTTTGACACCAAAATTTTTAGACATGTCAATAATGTTGAACATTAGCTATGTTATGTATTATGGATACTGACAGATTTCACATGGATAAGACTAAAAGAGATGTATCAGTAACTCAAAATATCTGCATATGTATTCATATGTATCATAATAAATACTATCTGTATCCCCTATAAAATCAGATACATATATGGATGAGATATGATGCTAATAATCCGTATTCTCATTCTCCACAACAAACAGTTCAATGGTTGCATAGCTAGTGGTGGGGGACCATTTCTGACAGATATCTTCAAAGTCTTTATGACTTATGAGACAACATTGTACCATTGCCATTTGTTGTACCACCTTTTCCTTTCTCAGTAAGTAGACACAAATAAAAATTTGAAATCAAAACTGAAAGTCTGATCCCCCGATGGATGTTAAATTGCACAAATGTTTAATTACAAGTTGTTTGCTTGAACTTGTGCAATAAGATGTCTCATTCATAGTGTGTACTAAATATATGTCAAGATATATAATTTTAACAGTTACATCCTTGTGCATTTGCATCCTTAGAAATCGTCATATCACCTAATGCCCACATTTCATGGCAAATTTATGTGTTTGATTCATACTACCAAGCTTGTGCTTCACATAGACAATCATTTAGCTTTATGGTATTGAGTCAGCTTAACAATTGTTTAGGTACAAGAGATACAAGTTAAAGGTAAGCCTTCTTTTCAGCTAAATCGAATCATTGCAATCAAGATGAAATATCTAACAGCCTAAGAATGCACTCTCCATACATACCTTCAGTGTTGTTTCTATTGGACAAACTTAGTTTTGCATCATAAGACCTTTTTCTTTTAACAATAATATCTATCATATGGAAGGATCTAAAATGTGGGCTTTTCGCAACGAAATTAAACACAAATACCTTCTCGATCTTGTACTTGAGCCGCGCCTCTGCGTCGGGGAACCTTGGCTTCCTCCTCTTCCCCTTCTGCCTCAAGCACCTCGGATCCCTCGTGTTGGCCTCCCTCCTCCTCTTCCTCTCCCTCATCCTCTTCTTCTTCAGCCTCTTCTTCGACAACCACTTCTCCTTCTTGGGCGGCTCGTGCTCCCGCGTCTCGAACCTGGGCTTCCCTTCTCTGATCACCAGGTCCACCGTGCCATGGCTGAACCCCCGGCGGAGGACGACACCCCCGAAGAGGTGGAGGAATCTGGGGAAGGAAAGTGGGGAATGGGAGGTGGGTATTGGAGATTTGGGGATGGAGGAGAGGTGGTAATGGAGGAGAGGGGAGAACGAGGTGGGTCTGAGACGGTGGAAAGAGGAGAAAATGCGGGAAGCCATTGGAGTGGTGGCTGCTGCAGCAACAGCTGGAAAACATTTGTTATCGGATGTGGTATTTTACGGATCCACTAAGGATCCGATTACTTAACCGTATATGTGGTAGACTATGTTTGATTCTATCAGATTTTGATTCTAATATATTTTAAGCCAGCATCTGTGAGAAACAAGGTCTCTCCTGCTTCCGATAGCATCAATTTTAATGAAGTTTTTTGCTTTTTTTTCATTAAAAAGAATAAAATAAAAACTTTATTTTTATATTAGAATTGAGAAAATAAAAATCCTACGCTATAACAAACACAATTATAAAGTTACAATGAGATTTAGACCTCTTCAGTGGTTTGTAAGTTTGTATAACTAGAGTTGATTTGCATATAAACTCTTTACTTTCTAGCAAATTTGTCCCTTCATCTTTAAAAAAGAAAAAAATTCTAAGATACCTATAGTATTATATCGTAGAGTTGTAACTACCTGTTTGTAGTTATAATTATTTATTTATAGTTCTAAATCTCACCGTCTAATATATTTAAATAAATGATCAAAAATAAAAGTTTTAGAGATTCAACTAAAACTTTGATATCCATGTTAAAGAACATTTTGTTCCTTCTATTTTCAATTCCATGTCCTCTCATGGCATGGCAGCATTGACTGTAGTCACATGGCATAGTAGCATTGACTGTAGTCGAATAGTCATGGGAATATTATGTTTCCAAAACTTGCGTCAATGGAGTCTCCCACCGACGGTAGTACCCACAGCCTCCTCCTCCTCAGCTCCTCCCACAGTTAGGTTAGGGGAAGGGAGAGGGAGAACGGGATGGAGAGGGAGAACGGGACCGAGCCATCCACCTCCAGGCCTTTGCCAGCGGAATCTCCCCCGTGTGCACCGCCGGACCCGTCGATCCACGCGTTCCGTCTCACACCACTCCGCCTGTGCCCGCGTTTTTTCCCTTGCTCCGCCCCCTTTCGTTGCACACGAACTCGACTGGTTTGATTTTTTTTCTTTCGTTTCATTTACATTGCCAGTTATTGAGTAGCATGATCTACATTATTATGCTTGTGCAACCTCTCAGATCTACCTCTCGTAGATTTGCTTCTCCCCCATTCTACCTCTCAGATCTGTCTCTTGCAGATCTGCTTCTCCCCACTTCTACCTCTCGCAGATCTGTCTCTTCCCCCTTCTATCTCTCTGATCTGCCTCTTGCAGATCTGCTTCTCCCTCTTCTTCTTCTCAGATCTGCCTCTCCCTCCTTCTTCCTCTTAGATCTGCCTCTCCCTCCTTCTTTTCTCTGTCCGATCAGACTACGCCTACTAACAGATCTACGTCTAGCAGATCTAAGCGAACATTGTTTTTGTTCCAACGACTCCATCTCGGGTTCGTCGATTGGATGCAGGTTTGAAAAACTTAGCAAACATCTGCTTGTTAATGACATAATTTCTTTGACAATCTCCTGGGTTGAGTGTTTGGGTGTAGGATCTGAACAAATCGAGTCTTTGCAATCCATCTCTTCATTCCAGCAATCCAGAGGCTTGGAAATTATCCCACAGCCTATAACCTCCGAACATCTGGTGGAGGGGAATATCATGCACCTGGTTTTGAAAAAGAGGATATGCAGCAATTCGTTTCAACCATGACTCCACAGCCTGAGGCACCATCTTCTCTTCCTTCTCCTCTTGCACCATCAGGAGAGGCTGTCCAGGACATCATGCTGGAATGAGTAGCAGTGCAGACCCATATAGAATGATTCAATTTTTTGGATATAATACTTGTTTGTCCCATTTTTGATTCATTTTGGATTATTGATAGAAAAGATGGAACATTTCATACCATTTTGGTTTTTTTTTGTGGCTATAGGGCCTTTGGTAATATAATATTTACAGGACCTTTGTATTTCTTATCTGGCATTAAGGTCGAAGAAATATATTTATCTCAACCGTTAACAAAACAAAAACAAAAACAAAAAAAAAATTCCATGTCCTCTCATGATGGAAGAGAAAAGATTGATGAATTCCCTCCACATATTTCACAATTAAGTTTGAAATACTTATTCTGAATTAAGGATGCATTTGTTTTTACACAAAAAATATTGATAACGTTACAAAAGTAACTTGAGAGAGTTCAAGCCAAGGAGATCTTAAAAAGATGCAAGTACACTCATAATATTTATTTATTCAAACTATATGATTGTTTTTAAGTGTTACTTAGTGATGAAGTAGAAGTAAGTTCTAAAAAAATAATTACAAAAATCGATAGTTTGCACAAATTTCTTTTATCTAAACTTTAATTGAATCAAATTTTAACATATGATTATTCACCTTTTAAAAAAGAAATTATGGTACATCAAACTTCATGTATACATATATATGTGCATCAGTCATGTCATATTCACTATTGTTTTTTTTGTGCTACTGTCAATAAAAAGAAACCTTTATTATTAATAAATTATATTTTAATATCCTAAATTTACCATATAGGACAAAAAGGACCTTGATTTGCCTAAAACCAGCTAAGGACTTCACGTTGTTTTTGTTGTTCAGTGTGAGTTGACCAGTATGCTTCTAACTTTTTCGCAAGAGCAAATAAAACAACAAATACTCATGCATATTGGCCATAACTAAAAGATCAAGAAAGAGGCATGATAGAGGATTTATGTGTCCAATGTTCATATATATACATATATACATAGAGAGAAAGAGTAATGATTTGGTAGGGTTTGGCTTTACTTAAGAAAAATAGGGTCTTTAATATCAACCATCAATTTTCTCTCAGTAACTATCATTTTATTGATAATACTTTAAAAAAATCCTATTAAATACGGAGGTGGTTACTATAACTACATTTTTCCATCAGATCCGTCATAAGATTTAAATCCAGTAGTTGAGAAATTCAAAACTCTACTTATCTTAGGTAGAGAAGGACCCTATCAGAAAATTAACGTGTATATATATGTATATATATAAATAAATAAATCAATATATATATATATATATAATATCAGGTAAAGACGATCCTTACTTCTATTGATAAAGTCCACCATCCAGTCCATCCATTATATATATAAATCTATCATCATAGCCATCCACTTAAATAGAAAAAAAAATCAATCAATTATAGTAACTACTCCATAAAAAACGGTGTTGTAAAATATTCAAAAAAAATCTTTCCTACATTTAAAACTCATTTTCCAAGCAAATCTACCTACATTCCACGTTTTGAAATTTTTCTTTTTGTGATATCAGGCCACAACGTATGAAATACCCGTCCACACACACACACACACACACAAACACTACTAGAATTTCTAGATTTAGCGAGGACATCTTGCGAGGACATAGCGAGGACATGTCCTCGCATAATCGTAGCTAGGATTTAGCGAGGACATGTCCTCGCAAAGTCCTCGCTAAACAACCTTAAAATTTTCGTGCAAGGGTCTTATTCCCTCTCTTCCTCGATTCTTTTCCCACTCCTCCCAAATCTCCACGGCTTCCTCCTAAATTGACGAAACCCTTCCTCTCTTCATCGGCTTCTTCTTCTTCTTCCTCAAACCCTTCCTCTCCTGTCAGGCAAGCCTTCTCCTTCTTCTTC
>JAMKQA010015881.1:0-62548 GCA_024699735.1 Posidonia australis
GGTCTGTCACTCTTGATGTCGGTATGTCTTTTTTTGATTTCAAGATAAGGCACTTATATCTTTTTCAAGTTATAATATTTATGAAAAATATGCACAAGTAAATAATCATCAAAATTCATGTAATATTTCTAACACTCCGCACACCTCAGATGCTCCAGCAACACTCTGTCATGTCCCGTGAGGTCTCCGAAGCCTCCAAGATCATGCCACAAGCTTTGGATCGCCACAGCAGCGTCGCCCACCGGAGGAGGTCACGGCGACGATAGGCAACCTTCCCCGCCACTCCATCAACCTCCACTATGCACCAGAGGAAGCGAGGAAACCCCCCGAAGCATCCTAGAGCTCAGAATCGCCGCGCCTCAGCCTCCGGAGGAGTCATCTTCCCCTTCACCGTCGCTGGAGTTCCGCAATGCAGGAGGAGGTGGGGAGACCATTCCCATCGTCCGATTCCTGATCAAATCTGACGAATCCCCCTCTTCTTCTCACCTCTCACTTCCTGTGGGTCTGATCTTAGATCAAATCCCAGATAGGCCTCTTTAGTCTTCTCCGACGGCCGTCGACGACGGAGCTCCGTCGTCGACACCATTGCTTCTTTTTATTAAATAAAAAACTCTTAAAACATTTATTTTTAATAAAATTCAAAAGTTTTAATTGTTCTTACAATTAAGTCCTTCTGATCTTACTTTTAGGTCCTTCTATTACATTTAGGTCCTTCTATCAATTTTCTTAAATCTTTCGGATAAAGTTTTAACTGAAAATATTACATGTTTTACCTTGAACATTTAAAATAATGCTTTCTGAGTTTAAAACTTTAATAAAAGCCCTCCAGAGTTTATAAAATGAATTTTGTTTCAGTAGATTGCATAAAACACCCTAGGTTTCCTTGGAATCTTTCTTAAAGTTCTTTTTTCTGGTTATTTTGCAGTTTAGCCCTCATACTTTACTATAATTATTCTGATTGCCTGTTTTCAGGGGTAAAATGACCATTTTGCCCATGAAACTTCTTGGATCATTTCTAAGACATTTTTCTTGCATTTTTACCCTTATTTTATGCAGAATTGATTTAAATGCATGCTTTAGTGGTAAAATTGCATTCTGACCCCTAGAGAACTTCATTTTAACTAGGAATGAACATTTGCCCCTAGATTTCTTCATAATTGCATAGAATGGGTTTTCCTATGTATTTTTTGATGACTTGGGCTTCAGAACTTCAGTCTTCCTCCGAATTTAGGCTTTTTTGCACAAGACCCCTAGAATTTTCGTTATTTGCACTCGCACTTGCATTTTGCACATTTTTTCACATCTTTCCACACAAGTTTTCTTGCCTTTCCTTCCTTGCTTTGCGCATGCTTTTCTAGCTTGTTCTGAGCTTGATTTTCTCGTCGTTTCCTGGATTTCTCCTGGTTTTCGCCTTTAGATTTGTTTTGGTTTTCCATCACCCGAGGTCATACAGTGAAAGGCTTGACAAAGCCGACATGGTCCCGAAATGAGGATTATTTTCCCCGTTTTGATTTTCTCGGATTTATTCGAATTTTCGCTGATTTGCAAGGGGCTTTTCGAGAATTTCTCGATTTTCACGATTTTCCTCATTGCCCAAGGGCATACAGTAATGCGGCATTCTCAATGCCTACATTTGACCCTCGGATTAACTTTTTCACCTTTATTTCACTTCTTTACTTTGGTTTGGCATGTTTTCAGTCATCTTCATGCATAGGCATATAGAATATGCAAGCATACATCCATAGACCATTGACAATAGGGAAACCTAGAAAGACCAAGTTTTCTCGGGCGCATGGGGGTGCCTAACCCATTCCCATGCGTAACCAGAATCCTTACCTTTTCTCTGGCCCGCACTCATTTGTGCATTGTCCATTAGGTACGGAGCACACGCATACATTCTGCATCTTGTTTGCTTCCCAATTTTTCTGGTGTTTTTCTTAGTTTTCCTCGTCTTTCCATTAAAAGACTAGGTGGCGACTGCTTTCCTTATCCTTTTTATCTTCCTCTGGATTCACCATCTTCGTCGTGACCATATCGGGTCTCCTCGAGTGTTTCCACGCACCCGGTAGTAGGTGAGCCGCGCAAGGGTTCCACCAGCATAGTCACAGTTGGTAAGTCCAAAACTTACCATATTTTCATCCAGTCGGTAAGTCCAAAAATTGCCATATCCTCTCAATCGGTAAGTCCAAAACTTGCCATTTTCTTGGTCGGTAAGTCTGGAATTTACCATCCTTCAGTTGGCAGGTCCGAAACTTACCATGCCTTTTTCGATTCTTGCCTAGAGCGTTCGGAATCGGCGGTGTACCTTCTGGTCGTGTTTCGGATGGACTAGACTGACCTTTTTCTTTAGGTTTGTACCCCAAACTACCCGATTGACACCCGTCAAGGCGTCTATCTTTTTGGTCAGTAGGTCCGGTATCTTGTCATGCCCCATTTCGCTAGGGCTGGTAGCCCGAACTACTCGATTGACAACCGTTATATTGTCCAGAGTGGGCTGATAACCCAAACTATCTGGTTCACAAGTCCGATAACTTTGTGCTACTGGATTCTCAATGTGTGCTTTGAAAGCAGTGGTTTCTCATCCTATTCTCCTTTCCTTGTCAACCTAGAGCATCGGTCTCAGTTCGATTCGTCCTTCGACCTTGCTCAAGGAGGGGCATCTGTAGACACCCCATATGCTTGCAACTAAACTTTAAACCTAAACCCTAAACTATCCTAAACCCTAGTCTTAGCAAACCCTAATCCAAAACCCTAAACCTAGACTTAACCCTAATCCAAAACTCTAAACCTAACCTTCAGCCATAAATCAACACCTTAATTTAAAACCAACTAAACAAACCCTAACCACCTCCCACACCATCATAACAACCCATAACAACCTATAACAACCTCTAACCACCTAAACAAACCCTAACCACTTCCCACTCCATCATAACAACCCATAACAACCGATAATAACCTCTAACCACCTAAACAAACCCTAACCACTTCCCACTCCATCATAACAACCCATAACAATCAATAACAACCTCTAACCACCTAAACAAACTCTAACTACTTCCCACTCCATCATAACAACCTATGCAACCTCTAACCACCTAAACAAACCCTAACCACTTTCCACTTCATCATAACAACCTATAACAACCTCTAACTACCTATAACAACCCATAACAAACTACCCATAACAACCCAAACAACCCAGCCTTTGCAAGCCAATAAATGCCCCCATTTACAAGAGAAAAAGGGAGGAAAAAAGCTTGAAAAGGAAAGAGAGAAAAAAACTTGAAAAAGGGAGAAAGTTTGAGAGGAGAGAAACCAAGAGGAGATCACTCAAACTAGAGTAGTCAAGTCAACCAGAGCAATTAGAGTAGCTTCAGATCACTAAGGAGGCTTGGAGAGGAGTAGTTCAGAGCTCCAGCGGTCGGAAATAGCCCACCAGTTGTCAAGTTCAGGTATGCCCTGATCGGAACTCAATCTTCTTCCATTTTGTTTCCTAGGTCCGCCTCAACCTTCCTGGAGTTATTCTAGGGAAGATTTGAGGTTCCTTGGTCAGAAATTGAGTTTTATGGGTCGTTAGACCCATTTTTCCGGCAAGAGGGGTGGGGGCACGAATCACACTGAGTGATTCGTGCCCTGGTGTGTGTGAAGTGGTTAGTCGCTGGTCGCACTCTAAAAGCAGCTCGTCGGTCGCAGCCCCGCCGTTGCCAGAGAAGACGACCTCTAGTAAAGGTCGACTACGCATCTCCCGCATCAAGGCTCCACTCTAATCATCAGAGCACCTCCCTCTCCTTTAACATTTTTGCTGATTTAACCTAGGAAACGTCAGTCTTTACCCAGGAACATGTAATTTTTGCACAAAGGCCACTAAAAACTTACATATTTCAACATACTTTCATTTGTACATTTCTTTACCCGTTTTCAAGCATATATTCTCTTGCTAATTTCCTTAAATCAGGTAGGCATTTTAAACTTATTTCAAACTTAGTTTTCACATTATTTTCGGGTTTTCTTACGATTTTTAGGATTTTGATTTGATTTAGATTTTCATTGCCCGAGGGCGTACATTAACAGACTTGACAATGCCGACGTGGACCCGAATGAGGATTATTTTCTCTCATTTGATTATCTCGGATTTCATAAGTTTCCACTATTTTACGTGACGCTTTCCACGGGCATATAATAAAGCAGCATTTTAAATGCCTACAATGTCCCTTGGATTATTTTCCTTATCATTTCTCTGTTATTCATTGTTTTCTTGGAGATTTGTCATGTTTTCGCATTCATCTTAGGCATGTGCATTAGGAGTAGACAAGCATGAACACACAAGGTCATGAGCAAGCGGTTAACCTTGAAAGAACGAATTCTTCGGGCGTATGGGGGTGCCTAACACCTTCCCCATGCGTAACAAGAATCGTTACCCTTTCTCTGGCCCACAATGGCTAGTTGTTGCATCAATTAGGCATGGAGGATACATGAATTCATTTGCATTCATTTACATCATTTTCTTGCATTCATAGCATCTTGGTTTTCCTCGTCTTTCCATTAAAAGAGTAGGTGGCGACTCCTTTTTCTTATCCTTTTCTTGTCGTTCTTTAGTGTTTCCGAGTCGAGTATCCTTCCTCGGAGTCACTATATTTGTCGTGACCATATCGGTACTCCTTGTCTGTTTCCACGCACCAGGGAGTCGTGTAGGGTTCCACCGGCATGGTCACAGTAACTAAGAAAATGATAAGGAAAATAATCCGAGGGACAATGTGGGCATTGAAAATGCCACTTTACTATACGCCTATGGGCATTGAGGAAAATTGTGAAAATCGGAAATATTCAGAAAGCATCATGCAAAATAACAGAAACTTAAGAAATCTAAGAAAATCAAATGAGAGAAAATAATCATCATTCAGGTCCATCTCGGCATTGTCAAGCTTGCTAATGTACAACCTTGGGCAATGAAAATCCAAATCAAATCATAAACCACAAAAATCGGAAGAAATCCAAAAAATAATAAGAAAACTAAGCTTGAAATAACTTTGAAATGCGTGCCTGATGCATGGAAATAAGCAAGAGAATATATACATGAAAAATGGTAACAAAATGTACAAATGAAAGCATGGCTGAAATATGTAAGTTTCTAGCGGCCTTTGTACAAAAATTACATGTTCCCGGGTAAAGGCTGAGGTTTCAAGGTTTAAATCAGCAAAAATGTTAAAGAAAGCACATTTTATACAATTTTAAGGTAGTTGGGGGTTAAATGTGCAAAACTGTGCAATTTTTGTAAAATTAGGATTCCTAGGGTCCAATCTGTAATTTTACCAGCAAAGCATGTGTTCAGTGTAATTTTCAAGAAATTCAGAGTTAAATGTGCAAATTAATGGACCCATGGATGAAAATATGAATTTCCAAGGTCTGATTTCCAAATGTGCCATAAAAACATGCATTCAATGTTATTTTGGAGAAATTCAGGGCTTAAGATGAAAATCTATGTACTTTTGAGTAAAAACATGAATTTCTAGGGATTGATTTGCAAATGTGCTGGAAAATCATATTTTCAGTGCAATTTTAGTGAAGTGCAGGGTTTTATGTGCAAATTAATGGATTTAATGTGACAAAAAACTAAATCAGAGGGTTTTATGTCAAAATTTAAAGCCTAAGAAATATTAAAAGAAAACCACAAGGATCATACTGCAAATTTACAAAACAAAACATTATTAAAATGATTTTAAAAATGAAATTAGGGATTGATATGCAAAATAAAAGGACTTAAATGCACACAAAAGAAAAGAAATGAAGTTTTCTTTTTAAAAAAAAGTTTTAAAAACACCAGATGGTCGCTGACAACTGCACCACGCCGGCGACCATCACCTGCAAAGCCATCCAGGCCTTCCCCGTCACTCGATCTTGCATTCAATTGACTAATGAGAAAGAGGGAAGAGAGGGAAGAGGATCTACCAACTCTGATTGGACATCCAGCAGCTAGAAACTTCCTCCCATCACCCTCACCAATGTCGCGACTCCAACGACAGGTACAGAGAAGAAAGAGCTACTGGAGGCGGCGGACCAACGATCCAACGTGCTAGGAAGGTTGACAGTGCGAAGAGAGGAGTTTTCCACCATCTGGAGGCAAGAAATGTGGTGTGAAATTCCCTCCCGACCTAGCTCTGTGTCTTCTTCGGTGACAACAACTACGAGAGGAACTCGAGGCTTGGAGGAGGGCTTTGAAACTTCTGGAGGCCTGAGGGAAAGGAGAGGGAGATGCGCAGTCGACCTTTACCAAAGGTCGCCTTCTCCGGCGACAGTGGGGCTGCGACTGGGGAGCTACTTTCAAGGGGACTGCACAGCTTCCAGAGTGGAGGAGTAGCAAGAGGGGATCTAGACTAACCACTCCACACACTCCAAGGCATGAATTACTCAATGGATTTGTGCCCCCACCTCTCTCGCTGGAAAAATGGGTCCAGTGACCCATAAAACTCAATTTCCAGCCAAAGAACCTCAATTCTTCATTGGAATAACTCCAGGAAGGTTGAGGAGGACCTAGGGAGAAAAATGGAAGAGGATTGAGCTTTGATCAGGGCATACCTGAGCTTGACAGCAGGTGGGCTATTTCCAACAGTTGGACCTCGCTAGAGAAGTTGACCGAAGCTCTAAACTGCTCCCCTACAAGCCTCCTTAGTGATCTGAAGCTAATCTAATAGCTCTGGTTGACTTGATTGCTCTAGTTTGAGTGATCTCCTATTGGTTTCTCTCTTCTCAAACTTTCTCCCTTTTTCAAATTTTTTTCTCTCTCTTTTTAAAGCTTTTTTCCTCCCTTTTTCTCTTGCAAATGGGGGTATTTATAGGCTTACAAGGGCTAGGTTGTTTGGGTTGTTATAGGTAGTTAGAGGTAGTTATATATTGTTAGAGGTTGTTATGATGAAGTGGGAAGTGGTTAGGGTTTGTTTAGGTGGTTAGAGGTTGTTATAGGTTGTTATGATGGAGTGGGAATTTGTTATTATTTGTTTAGGTGGTTAAGGATTGTTATAGGTTGTTATGGGTTGTTATGGGTTGTTATGATGGAATGGGAAGTGGTTAGGATTTATTTAGGTGGTTAGAGGTTGATATAGATTGTTATGGGTTGTTATGATGGAGTGGGAAGTGGTTAGGGTTTGTTTAAGTGGTTAGAGGTTGTTATAGGTTGTTATGAGTTGTTATGATGGAGTGGGAAGTGGTTAGAGTTTTTTAGGTGGTTAGAGGTTGTTATAGGCTATTATGGATTGTTATGATAGAGTGGGAAGTGATTAGGGTTTGTTTTGGCAGTTAGACGTTCTTATAGGTTATTGTAGGTTGTAATGATAGAGTGGGAAGTGGTTAGGATTTTGTAGACACCCCATATGTTTGCAATTAGACCTTAAACCTTAAAACTATCTTAAATCAAATTCAAAATCCAAATACCTAATTCAAAACCCGAGAATCAATTCAAAACCCTAACCCTAGACCTGAACCTAAGCCAAAATCCTAGGAGTAGTCCAAAACCCTGAGATTAGTTCAAAACCCTAAATGAAATCCAAAACCCTAGGAGTAGTCTAAAACCCTAGGATTAGCTCAAAACACTAAATGAAATCCAAAACCCTAGAATTAATCTGAAACCCTAGGATTAGTTCAAAACCCTAAATAAAATCCAAAACTAACCCAAAACCCTAGAATCAACTCATAACCCTAAACCTAATTCAAAACCCTAAATCAAACCCTAAACCCTAATCTCAAACCCTAACAACCTATAACAACTTCCCACTCCACCAAAACATGCTTAACTACTTCCCAATCCACCTTAACAATCCTAACTACTTCCCACTTCACGTTAACAAACTATAACAACTTCCCACTCCACGTTAACAACCTATAACAACTTCCCACTCTACCATAACAAGCTTAACTACTTCCCACTCCATCTTAACAACCCTAACTACTTCCCACCCCACCTTAACAATCCTAACTACTTCCCACTTCACCTTAACAACCTATAACAACTTCCCACTCTACCATAACAAGCTTAACTACTTCCCAATCCATCTTAACAACCCTAACTACTTCCCACATCACCATAACAACCCTAACTACTTGCCACTTTACCTTAA
Source organism: Posidonia australis (assembly GCA_024699735.1). Taxonomy (NCBI): domain Eukaryota; kingdom Viridiplantae; phylum Streptophyta; class Magnoliopsida; order Alismatales; family Posidoniaceae; genus Posidonia; species Posidonia australis. Next base: position 8,112 of record JAMKQA010015881.1, read on the forward strand.
CAACCCTAACTACTTCCCACATCACCTTAACAACCCTAACTACTTCCCACTCTACCATAACAACCTATAAATAACCATAACAACTTATAACAACCTACCCAACCATTGCAAGCCTATAAATACCCTCCATTTGCAAGGAAAATAAAAGGGGAGAAAAAAGGAGAGAAATAACTTTGGAAAATTGATAGGAGAGCTACCAAGGTATTTTCTTTCAACTAGAGTAACTAGAGTCATCCAGGAGCAGAGAGGAAGCTCGAGGAGGGGATGCATTCCAGTTTCAGGCCAGCTCCGGCGACCTTCGGTGACCATCTCCACTGTCCACTCAGGTATGCCCTCCACTGACCTCAATTTTCTTCAAAACCGATCCCCTAGGTCTTCCTCTTTCTTCCTCAACTGATTCCAACAGTGCCAGAGGGTTTCCCTAGCCAGAATCGGAGTTTCAGGGGTCGTCGGATGTGTTTTCCGGTGACGTAGGTGGGGCCACGAATCTAGTGAATGATTTGTGCCCAAATGTGCTCAAACTTCTCGAGTCTGGCCTCCCTTTGCTTCTCCACCCATCTAGACGCCGCTTCAACCACTAAGGAAGCCACTAGGAGCAGCTCGTCGGAGTCGCACTCATCATCGCCAGAGAAGAAGACCCCTGTGCAGCACGATCTGGCGCTCCACTCTTCAAAGTAGTACTCCAACGCTAGGGAAACAATCTACAGAGCTCCCCCAACTCATCGAAAGCGCTAGTGCCCCGAATTGAGCCCCGATCCCTTCCAACAGCCGCCGTCGTCGGTGCGTCACTACAACTCGATCGGGAGGTGAGAGGACGGCTTATTTCAAGCTTCTGGATGATGGAAAATCATCCTCACCTCATCCACAACTCTCCGAAGTCCAGAAGCACCGTGCCGCAGCCATTAGAGCCACCTTCTTCCTCGGCGCCGTCACCGGAGTTGCCCCAACGGCGAGGGGGACGGGCTACCTCTTCCGACCGTTGAGCATCGGATCCAAACCACTAGATCCTCCTCCCTCCTTCTCTTCTTGCTCCCAGCTAGCTTTGACGCCAGATCAGGCATCCTAGGCGGTCATCGACGGTGGAGTTCCATCGTCGACGGTCGTCATTTCTTTTTCATTAAAAAATAATAAAAAATAGTTTTCTTTTAAAAAACTTCTGATCTTTTCTTTTTCTTACAAATTGGTCCATATTTCTCACATTTAGGTCCCTGCACTAATTTTTTTAAAATCTTTTTAATAATATTTGTTTTAGAAAATTGTAGAGGAACCCCTGTAAAGCTGTATTAATGTTTTCCAAGCTTAAAATTTTGATATAAACCCTTAGAGTTACTTTTTATACATTTTAAGTTTAATATTTTACATAAAAAAGCTTGAGCTTTACTAAACTGTTCTGAATGCATAATTTTTTGGCATAATTACAAATTAAACCCTGGAAATTTAAATATTTGCTCAAATGCGTCCAGTGCTGCATTTTAGACCCTGAATTTCACTGATCTCACACTGAATGCATATTTTCTAGGGAGAAATTGCATGTTAGTTCCTGAAAGTTCCTGCTTTCAAACATGAACTCTTTTTCTTGCACATTTAACCTTGAATTACTTCAGAATTGTTTTAAACACATGTTTTACTAGCAAAATTGCATATTGAACCCTAGGGATCTTAAATTTGATCAAAAATGCACAGTTTTGCACATTTAACCCCTAATTTCTTCAAAATTGCATAAAATATGTTTTCTCAAGTATTTTTGCTGATTTAGATTCAGAATTTTCAGCCTTCATTCAGAACATGTGAAGTTTGCACAAAAGCCCCTGGAATTTACATTTTTCACTCACACATGCATTTTGTACATTTTGTTCCCTTTTTCAAGCATATTTTCTCATGCCTTCTTCCTTGCATCATGCATACTTTTTCAACTCATTTCAAACTTGATTTTCCCATAGTTTTCCTAATTTCTTCTGACTTTCACGATTTGATTTGATTTCGTTTTCCATCGCTCGAGGACGTACATTAACAGGGTTAACAATGCCGACATTGACCCGAATGAGGATTATTTTCTCTCTTTTGAATTTCTCGGATTTCTTAAGTTTCCGCTGTTTTGCATGACGCTTTCCAAGTTTTCTTGATTTTCACAATTTTCCTTATCGCCCATGGGCGTACAGTAAAGTGGAATTTCAATGCCTACATTGTCCCTCGAATTATCATTTTTTCCTTTTATTCATTTCTTCTCTTTGATTTGGCATGTTTTCACAGTCATCTTAAGCATGTGCATTCAGAGTAGACAAGCATACACCCAATAGACCATTAGCAAGCAAAAAACCTAGAAAGACCGACTTCTTCAAGTGCGTGGGGGTGCCTAACCCCTTCCCCATGCATAACAAGAATCCTTATCCTTTCTCTGGCCTACAATGATTAGTGCACTACATCCAATAGGCACGGAGCATGCAAATGTTTTCTTCGCCATGGTTTCTTTTGGAATTTTCCTTTGTGTTTGGTTTTCCTCATCTTTCCATTAAAAGACTAGGTGCTAACTCCTTTCCTAATCCTTTCTTATCTTTCCTTAGTGTTTCCGAGTCTAGTCTTCTTCCCCAGATTCACCATCTTCATCATGACCATATTGGGCCTCCTCGTGTGCTTCCACGTACCTTGCAGAGCCGTGTAGGGTTCCACTGGCATTATCACAGGAACTGGTGACTCCGCTGGGGATAACCAGATTCTGGCTTTCGTTTCGATTTTCTCGCTTGTCTTTGGTCTAAATACTTCATGTTTGTTTGCTTATTCTGTTTGTTTGTACATATTTGACTATACATGCCTTTTTACACTATTGCTATGCCATCGCACATGGACATGACCTAATTCATGCCTTTTGTTACAATGCTTGCTTTTCTTCACTAGATGTGAGCACTACACTAGCACATGCCATATTCATGCCTTTTGCTTGATTGATGGACTGTATGGATGACATGATTGTGTGTTTTCTTCCCCTTTTTGTATTTGCCATGATTAGGAGAGTAGAGACATGTTTGCCTCCCTATTTGGTTAAAATAAAACACATAAACTCATATAAGCAAAAAATAAGGCATAACTAGAGACAAACGCTTACAATTCCCCTTGGTTTAATAAAACGCAAGTGAAAGACACAAAAGCATATCGCATGTTTGATCATATAGGGCATACATCTTCTCCTCTGAGTCTACCCACGTTTGCGAAGGACAATTCTAGTAACCCATTGTATAGCTTTGGCATAGGGCGTGTTGCTAGTTTTTCCCTCCTTGTCTAGGGTCGTGTCGGTGCTAGTAGAGGGTACAGCTCCATGCTACTGTAGGAGACGAGGCCACCAACGCACCACCCGTTCACTGCCTGCGCTCTGACCAGGATTTAGAATGGGAACCTTATTTTTATGGCCAGAGTCAAAACCCAAACCCATGAGTGCGTCCCATATGGTCGACCCCATGTGGGACATGCATGGTAAGAGAGAGCAAGTTAGTAGCACTCATGTGCATGTGTGCCATTCATGCCACCCTAACAAATGATTGCATAGCTCAGTTGCTTCTTTTGTTGTTTTGTCTTCTCTTCTTCACTAACCCCTTAGGTTTTGTCCTTTGTCAAGTATAGGGTTTTGAGTGCGAGTTCCTAGGTCTCGGCCTAGGAGTTCCTTTCTATGACCTCAGTCTTGAGGCACTGTTCTCGACCATCTTTCCTTGAGCTATTCGTCACTTCCGACGATAGCTCCCTGTTGGTATCGTCCTCTAGTTTGCAATCGTAGCCCCATCCTTACCCATTCGCGGTCCATTATGGCCCAACGAGTGTCTGAGACCTTTGCATCAGTTGCTCCAGAGGGGATTCCTATTTCCGCCCCTCCTTTTACTTTGACATCAGTTACTCCACCTACACTCCATGATAGCCACTTCCAAGCGCCTGGAGCTCCCTGTCCATCGGTTTTAGGACACTGGCAGACCCTTATTGGTTTGAAGCCCGTGACAGAGGCAGTTACCATGACCACCACAAGGGCATCTAATCTGATGATGTCCTGTCCTTCAGTTGACTCTACTTCGTTTGACACACAACTAACTAGCTGTAATTGCTTCTTCAGTAGGAATTCAACCTGCAACATCCTTCAACTTCCAGCCCCCTGTGACATCCCTAGCTCTTCCAACCCTTGGTACTGCTACCGATGGTTCCATAACTGTGCAGTCGCAGTAGCTTCTGGCCCTTGCATAGAGGCTGCAAAGCATGGCCTTTTCTCTAGATCCTACTTTGACCGCACTTGTTTGTCCAGTCCCTGAGGACCCCACTCTGCCTGCTCAGGCATTCCATGCTGCACCAGTCACACCACCACCGCAGCCGTCGCCACAGTTTCTCGCAACCTCCACGACAAGCATTACTACTCTACCATTAGTATCATTGACACAGCATGCACAGCATATTCCTGCATCTACTGGTGGTCCGCCTTTTGGGCTGATAGGGGTACAATGGCCTATGAACCCGACCAAACCCATTCAACAGCTATTACTCCCACATACAACACCACGCCCAGCACACTATAACATCATTCTGGTACCCTTGCATCAGATACAGGCCTCAACATGCATTCCACCACAAACAACACATATGCACGGGTACACTGGTCATCAGGCCACGACACCAGGTGGCGAGATGATAGATCTAGAGGAGCACATGGGTGTTATAAATACAGCGTACGCAGGTGTGACCATGCCGGTGGAATCCTACATGGCTCTCCTATGCGTGAAGGCACACAAGGAGTCCCAATAAGGTCACGGCGAATATGGTGAATCCAGAGAAAAAGACTAGACTCAAAAACACTAAGGAAAGATAAGAAATGATAAGTAAAGGAGTCACCACCTAGTCTTTCAATGGAAAGACGAGGAAAACCAATCATTAAGGAAAAAATCCAAAAGAAACCAAGGAGAAGAAACCATATGCATGCTTTGTGCCTAATGGATGTAGTGCACAAATCAATGCGGGCCAGAGAAAGAGTAAGGATTCTTATTACGAATGGGGAAGGGGTTAGGCACCCCTATGCGCCTAAGGAACTCGGTCTTTCTAGGTTTCCTGCTCGTTAATGGCCGATTGTACGTATGCTTGCCTATTCTGAAGTGCACACGCTAAATATGATTGGAAAACATGCCAAATCATAGAAATGAAGAAGGAAAAAAGAAAAAATGATAATCCAAGGGACAAATGTAGGCATTGATAATGCCACTTTACTGTACGCCCTTGGGCGATAAGGAAAATCGTGAAAACTTAGAAAGCGTCACACAAAGCAACGGAAACTTGAAAAAATCCAAGAAAATCAAATTGGGGAAAATTATCCTCTTTCGAGTCAATGTCAGCAGTGTCAAGCCTGTTAATGTACGCCCTCGGGATATGGAAAGCCAAATCAAATGAAAATCGTAAAAGTCGGAAGAAATCCGAGAAACAATGTGAAAATTGAGTTTGAAACAAGTCAGAAGTGTGTGCATAATGTGAGAAAGAAGACATGAAAAAATATACATGAAAAGGGGAACAAAATGTACAAAATGCATGTGTGAGTGAAAATACAAATTCTAGGGGCTTTTGTGCAAAATTTACAAATTCTGAATGAAAATTGAAATTCTGAGGCTAAACCATCAAAAATACATAGGAAAACAAATTTTATGTAATTTTGAAGAAATCTAGGGTCAAATGTGCAAAACTGTGCATTTTTTATCAAAATCAGGATTCCTAGGGTTCAACATGCAATTTTGCTAGTAAAACATGTATTTAATGCAATTCTGAAGAAATTCAGGGTTAAATGTGCAAGAAAATGGTCTTAAGTCTGAAATCCAGGAAGTTCAAGGACTGTTATGTAATTTTACCATAAAAATATGCATTCTGTGAAATCAGTGAAATTCAAGGGCTAAAATGCAATTTTTGAACACTTTTGAGCAAATATTTGAATATCCAGGGTTTAACTTGCAATTATGGTAGAAAAACATGCATTCAGAACTATTTCAACAAGGCTTAGGGTTTTTTATGCAAAAATGCTGGTCTTAAATGTATGAAAAGAAACTCAAAGGGTTTATACCAAAGTTTAAAGCATGGAAAACATTAATAAAGACTTTCAGGGGTTCCTATGTAATATTTCAGAACAAAAATTATTAAAAGGATTAAAAAAATCAAGTGTAGGGACCTTAGTGTAAGAAAAAAGACCTCTATGCAAGAAAAGAAAAAAAACAGATGTTTTTTATTAAAAGAAGCTTACAAAGGACCCGACAGTCGTCGGTGACCACATCTCACCGACGATGGAGATTGGAGCTCGATCCTAGCCCCTCCTGAGGCCTGATCTGGCGTCCAATCGATCGATGAGCAAGAGGAGAGTAAGAGAAGACGATCTGACGGTTTGGATTTGGGATTCGATGGTCGGAGTTCGCCCCCCACCTCCCTCGTCGTCAACACGACTCCGACGACGACGCTGGAGAAGAAGAAGACTCTAAGGGCAGTGGCGTGGCGTCTTCGAGCTTCTGGAGGCTTGGGGACGTGGAGAGGAGGATTTTCTTCCATCCAGAGGCACCATTAGTGTCACTCCCTCATCGTCTGATTCTGCCTGCCATCGACGTTTCCTTCTGCGACGAGCTTGGCTGCAAGGGCGATCCAGGGCACAAAGCAAGGTCTTGATTGCTCCGAAGTGTTGGAGAACGTTTCTCGGGGGTCAGCGGATCACTATGGAGCGTGGAGCGCTGGATTGCGTTCTCTACAACCTTTCTTCTCCAGTGGCGGCATGCACGACTCTGTTAAGAAGCTCCTGGAGACTTGGTGAGGGCTTGAAACGACGCATTAGGGGTTGAAGAAGCAAAAGGAAAACCAAGGGGAGAAGATCGAGCACCTTGGGGCACGAATCGACCACTAGATTCGTGCCTCCACCTATGTCACCGGAGAATACCTCTAGTGACACCTGAAGCCACGATTCTAGCCAGGGAAAACCTCTGGCTCTACTGGAATCGACCGGGGAAGTAAGAGGGAGACCTGAGGAATCGAAATTGGAAGAAGCTGGGTCTAAAGGGCGCTTACCTAAGCTAGCAAGGGTGATGACCGCAAGAGCTCGCCGAAGGTCACTGGAGCTCGCCGAAGATGGCTGGGGATGGCCTGAAACTCAGAGTTTTCTCCCTCCTGACCTTCCTCTCTCATCCTGGACCTCTCTGGTTGCCTTGGTTGAGAGAAAATACCTTGGTGGCTCTCCTCTCAATTTTTCCAAGCTTTTCCTCTCTTTTCTTCCCTCCTCTTTTCTCTTGCAAATGGGGGGGTATTTATAGGCTTGCAAATGGCTAGGATTGTTAGACTAGTTGTTTATGGTTAGTTAGAAGTTGTTATAGGTTGTTATGATGAAATGGGAATTGGTTAAGTTTGTTTAGGTGGTTAGAGGTTGTTATAGGTTGTTATGGTGAAGGTGGGAATTGGTTAAGTTTGTTTAGGTGGTTAGAGGCTATTATAGGTTGTTATGGTGAAGGTGGAAATTGGTTATAAGTTGTTAGGGTTTGACATTAGGGTTTGACATTAGGGTTGGACCTAGGTTTTTAATTAGGATTTTGGATTTGATTTAGGTTGGATTTTAGGATTTTGAGTTAACTTTAGGGTTTTGAACTAGTTTTAGGGTTTAGTGTTGGGGTTTAGGTCTAGGGTTAGGGTTTTGAGTTTGATTTTAGTTAGTTTTAGGGTTTAAGGTCCTATTGCAAGCATATGGGGTGTCTACAGCGGGACCCACTCCAGCTACACAATCAACGTCAGCAGCAACCCCAAATGCACTTCTCACCAAGATGAATGATTTAGAGAGAGCATTACAACAAGTGCAAGGTGGGGATTGCCAGTCTTATACCTTTCGGGACCTCTACTACTTCCCAGAGGCCATACTTCCCCCAAACTTCCATATCCTAAAACTTGAAAAGTATAATGAGAAAGACTGCCCAATCTCACACCTTAGGGCATACTGCGGCGATCTTGCTAAGTTACAGGCAGACGAGAAACTCCTTATCCGCCTCTTCCAAAAGAGCCTCACAAGTCCAGCATTGAAATGGTTCACTTCTTTGGATATGACCACCATCAAGACTTGGAATGATCTCAGCCACAAAGTAGAAGTCCCATGAGCCATTTGGGGAGTATGTCGGGCTCTAGCGAGCCCTCACTTCACAAGTTTTCTATAAACCTTCTGATGAAGAGTCTATCGAGATAATAGTTCAAGGAGCATAGCCAGCCACAGGGGCTCTGCTGAGCATCCAGCCTATCTCCACCTTTGCATCCCTGATTAAAGCTGGCACTCGTGTCGGGAGCTCACTGAATAACGGAAGCTTTCATGCATTAGCAGCATTCGCCAAGCAAACCATAGCTTTAGGTGGAACCAGCAACAACAATGGCGGTAGCAATGGATCCAACATCGGGCATGCACGGAAGAAGGATACAATGCTGTGCCATATGTTGGAGCTCCTGTTATGCTAGTCAGTGTGGTGAGCTCGCCAGCATAGAGTTAGGTAGTCTACACTCTTGCACCTAGGGCACCACGCACATCACGAATCACCACCACCACTGAGCTAGTCTACTAGCCCACATCAGCATGGCAAGGGCACTACTTAGGACCAAGACGACCTCAGCGGAATTTCACTCCTCTGGTTGAGCCACTGAGTATTGAGTTTCCTAAGGTCGCATCGCTCTAGAGGCTTCCAGAAATTCACCCACCACCGAACCCGCTTCTGTAGTGGTTTAAAGCGGATTTATTTTGCAGTTTCCATAGAGCCGCTGGGCACTCTATGGCTAACTGTTATACACTCCGGAGTGCAATTCAGGACTTGATTGACCAGAAGGTCATCACCACCAATACACAAGAGGCAGAGTCCGCTCCCGCTGCATAGACACCTCATCCTTCTGCATCTACCCATAGCAACATAGTCAACTAACCCTTGCCAAATTATGCGCCCGGAACTTCAGGCAATCAAGAATTCAGGTTCTTGTTGTTGCATCTACCCATAGCAACAACGTAGTCAAAGGCGAGGGAGGTGGCATCGAGATTCGTCCTGACAGAACGAACCGAGGACTGGAGCATCTAGACTCTAGGTGGTAGTCTAGAAAGATGGAAAAGGGAGGCCTTGAATCCGTCCATCAGGATCGAAATTCAAAGGCGAGGGAGTTGACACCGAGATTCATCCTGACGAACCGAACCACGGATGGAACATCTAGACTCCGAGTGGCAGTCTAGAAAGATGGAAAAGGGAGGCCTTGAATCCATCCATCAGGATCAGAATTCAAAGGCGCGGGAGGTGGCATCGAGATTCGTCCTGACGGATCGAACCGTGGATGGGAGCATCGAGACTTCGGGCGGTAGTCTAGAAAGATGGAAAAGGGAGGCCATGAATCTATCCATCAGGATCAGAATTCAAACGCGAAGGAGATGGCACTGAGATTCATCCTGACGGATCGAACCGTGGATGAGAGCATTTAGACTTTGGGTGGCAGTCTAGAAAGATGATAAAGGGAGGCCTTGAATCCGTCCATCAGAATCGGAATTCAAAGACGAAGGAGGTGGCACCGAGATTCGTCCTGATGGATCGAACCGCGGATGGGAGAATCTAGACTCCGAGCGGCAGTCTAGAAAGACGAAAAAGGGAGGCCTTGAATACGTCCATCAGGATCAAAATTCAAAGGCGTAGGAGGTGGCACAGATATTCGTCCAGACGGAACGAACAGCGATGGGAGCATCTAGACTCTGGGCAACAGTCTAGAAAGATGGAAAAGGGAGGCCTTGAATCCGTCCATTAGGATCGGAATTCAAAGGCGAAGGAGGTGGCACCGAGATTCGTCGTGATGGATCAAACCGTGGATTGGAGCATCTAGACTCCGGGCGGCAGTCTAGAAAGATGGAAAAAGGAGGCCTTGAATCCATCCATTAGGATCCGAATTCAATGTCGAGGGAGGTGGCACCAAGATTCGTCCTGATGGATCGAACCGCAGTGGGAGCATCTAGACTCCAGGCGGTAGTCTAGACAAAAGAGATGGAAAAAGGAGGCCTTGAATCCGTCCATCAGGATCGGATTCAAAGGCGAGGGAGGTGGCATCGAGATTCGTCCTAACGGATCGAACCGCGAATGGGAGCATCTAGACTCCGGGAGGTAGTCTAGATGGATGGAAAGGGGAGGCCTCCAATCCGTCCATCAGGTTCAGAATTCAAAGGCGAGGCAGTTTAGCCAAAAGGATTTGCCAAGGAGATCTTATTCAAGTATCAGTGCACCCTGGATCATCGCTGCTATGGGGGTTGTCAGTTGAAACAGCGTAGTGCCCTGACACAGTTGTCATCTTGTAGCAGCCATTATGTGATGAATGTCACTTCTCTATAAGAAGGTACACTAACCATCCTTTGGCAAATAATTTGTACCAAGCATTCTCAAAACAGTCCTTCTTTCCACAAAGCAACTTACATGCCCCTCGTCGAAGACTCTGGTTGACATTCTGTTAGACAATTGATACGTGACCTTTGATCAAAGAGCAGCTGACATGCCCCTGGTTGAAGACTCTGGCTCAGTCACATAGTAAGTTGACATTCTGTTAGGTGCCTGATACGTGACCTTCAACCAAAGAACAGCTGACATGCCCCTGGTCGAAGATTCTGGTTCAATTACACTGTAGTTGGGGCTTTATCTGTGACTTTTGAGCAAAAAGCAGCTGACATGCCCCTGGTCAAAGACTCTGGTTCAATTTCACTGTAGCTGGTCTTTTGTATGTAACTTTTGACCAAAGAGCAGCTGACGTGCCCCTGGTATTGGACTAGTTGGACATCACTTGAGGGTATGGGGTATTGGAAGCCAGACTGTAACTACAGATGTTCCTTGAACCACAGGGGTACTTGAGACCATCACTAGTCGAAGCCAGTGATATATTCATCAAGTGACTGGAAGTATGTACTCCCAACTGCTTTCCTGTATTGTACTAGGAAGACAGAAGGAATTGTGGCAACTCGATAGAGGCCTTTGATTGGGATTGTAGTCTGCCTCTGACTGGTATGTTTGGGGTGTGTTCTGTTCAACCGTGGTGTTTTGATAGCTCTGTATTTGGCCACACTACTTTAGGATATCCTCTTGGTTGTCTTTCCAAATTCTGGATTGTTGTGTAGAGTCCACAGCCATGTTGTTGTCTCTGCTAATCATTTGAGATGTAGGTTCTGATCAGAGAACAATTGACTTACCCTTGGTGAACCAAGTAACAGATTGTATGAGCCCAGCTAGAAAGCAACTGACATGCCCCTAGCATAAAAGGTAAATGGTGCTTAAAAGCTAGATCATGAGACACCAAGGCAAAAAAGATGCTTCTAGCATTGAGTCAGGCTACCCTGGGAAGTGTTGGGCACCACTCGAGGATGTAAAGACTTGAGGATTTGATTGTGACTGTGGGTGTACTTTGAATCACTGAAATAGTTAAGGCTGATTTTGGTTGAGGCTAGAGACACATTTGTTCATTGACTGGAGGCATGTATATTCATCCACTATCCTGAGCTATGTTCCGATGGCAGGAAGTAATGTGAAAACGTAATCTGTCCTAGGCTGGCCATTCTCTGTTTTGATACTTACTGTGCCATTGTCTTCTAGCTGCAAACATGTACTAGGCTTTATTACCCTTCGACGTTCCCCAAATAGTGTTTACCACACCTGAACTATTGCGGAGGAATTGCTGTCACACTGTTGATTATGCAGGTCCATGTAGCTCGTACACTAACTGGTGTCCTCATTGTATATGCACTTTGACTACTGAGGAGATGAAATGTCTTTGGCTAAAAGCACTTGGCAAAAGTCTTGTTGAACAAATCCATATGCAAACAACAAGATTCACTGAAGCAAAAGTGTGATGATTATGATTACTGGGTTGGACTCTATTATTGTGAGCAATTTAGTTATTTAAGAATGTCCTGTTGTTTGATCAAGAAGTGCATGCCTTGTGATTTCAGTTGCTTATTCTCTGTATTCACTACTTTGCTTATTCAATGAGTTCGTTATTTGGATCGTTTGCTTGTTTAGTTTAGTTGTTTGTTTGCCCTCATTTAGGCTGGAAAGTTGTATGCCTGTTAGAGGAGGATGACTCCTTCGACTAAGTTGCCACTACAAAGATTCGCAAGTCATCAGGTGGCTCTCGATAGGTAGTGGTGGCACTCGAATTTGCTATAAGATAGTGTAATGAACCTGGCTCCATGCCAAACTCTTTAAGGTTCTGCACCTACTTTTTCTTTTTGATATCATTCTCTTTTCTTTTACTCCCTTGTAGACGTGTGGTTTCACTCTAACCTTGTCTTAGAGATAATAAGCACCCGATCTATTCCGGAGGCCTTTATTACAAGAGGGTGGGTCAGTCCCTCGAAGGTGTGATTTTACTGAGCGCATACTCCAACTCCTCTCCAAGGTATGGTAAGGGTAGAGCTACAAGGCATGCCTCTCACTCTTGGGCTGACTTCTTATCTTCGCCTTCTGTCTTCTCTATTCTTTTATGCCCTTGCGAATGTATGTTTTCTTTTCGGGCTTACACTCTCAGTCACCCCTAATATTTTATCTCCCTCTTGGAGGTGCAGGATCCTTGCAGAGCTTGGACATTTCGTCTGACTTTGATGTTTGGTGGCTCCCTTGCTAACTTGGTTGTCTAAGTAGTGACAACTGAGGAGGAATAATCCATTCTGACATTGGCGAGCTTTTCCATTTTTTCATCATCGAGCAGAAAGTTAATGACAAGAAAACTACCCTTTTAAATTGTTCTTGATGTTTTTTCCTGTTTTGTGCTTCCTTTTTTCAACTTTTGTGCTTTTTCTATTTTTTTGTGCTTTGATAAATGGTGATGCAAAAAGAAAAACAAAGGGAACAAAGGAAAAGGATACATCTCCAGTCCTTGTTGTTGCTATTTTGCCGATGCCATTGGGGTTCAAAGTAACTCCTAGCAGTGCCACTAGAAACCAGAATCAAGGCAGGCGTCACTAAGGCCATCAAACCTTTATTGGAACTGAGACTGTTCATGTGAATGTTGAATCCGTTGGTGACATTAGGATTGTATCTCTGTTGGAGTTGACCACTACTGTGACGGCTGTCTCCTACTTGATCTAGGGTATTTGCACGTGTTGGGTTAGATCAGTGCATGGTAAACTGGCAAACTTTAGGTTAGGCCCCCGTAGAGGAACAAGAACAGGAGTGGCACACATGAGTGTCACCGGACAAAATTGAGAAAAGAATGGAGGATAAACTAGGCAAAGGAGGAACAAGAACAAGAGCAGCATACACATGTGCTATCAGACAGAAGTAGAGAGACGACAAGCTCAGAAAAAGAGGCCCGATGGATTCCCTGGGAAAGGACTGGGAGAAAGAGGGAAATCTCTGAAGTTTCAGTATCCTCGGAGCTTGCAAGCTCAGACACGGTATGGTCGGCTATTCTAAGGCATGCACGTGTGTGTGCAGGAGTGTGTGCAAGTGTGTGTGTGTGCTGCCTCCTGTGTGTTGATGACAATGTTCCCATTGTCAATCAAATCATGGACAGCATTCTAGAGAGTACAACACTTGTTTGTCGAATGTCCACGAGTGCGATGGAATTGGTAGAACAAGTTAGCCATATACCACCTAGGAAGCGGGTCCGGTGGTGGACGAACCCCTGGTAGCTGTAGGAATGGTGCAACTTTAGGAAAGATGTCGCTCAACGAATCCCCAAGTGGGGTGAATCCTCTTTCCTTATGGTGAGGCCGCCTCTACCATTGTTGCTACCCTTGCTGAACTTGCACGACACAACATGTCGGTTCAACGGTGGTGTGTGGATGTGTAATGCGTACTGAACTAGATGCTCGTGAGGATAAGGATATGGATGCAGGTGTTGTGCCTTGTGTGTCAACAACAATAGGCCCACTGTCAATCAAAGTCTGTATGACATCCCGTAGAATGTGGCAGTTATCAATCGAATGCCCCAGGGCTCGATGATAATCATAGTATACGTTCGCGTCATACCACCAAGGGAGTGGAGTTGGTGGGGGACATGGATCCGGGAGTCTCAAAAGTGACACAACACGAGGAAAAATAGCGCCCAGCGACTCGCCCAGTGGAGTGTAGTCACTTTCAACACGACGGCCTCATTTCTCCTTAGGTTGTTGTCCTTGTTGAGCCGATGCGATGAGATGCACTGGCTTGATAGTGGGAGGTGTGCGCCTAGTGTGCGGTGACGACCTACATGTTGGGACCTACTCTTGATGCTGAGGTAGTTTATGAGTATGTTGTACTATGTGTGGTGTTGAACGTGAGAGCAACAGCTGTGGCACCAGTACAGCTCTGGGCGACGGACTCGAGAAATGTTGCACTCTTGCACAACTAATAGGTTGATCCCAAGGTGACTGTGATGCATGTTGCGACCAATGCAATTGTGGTGCAGGAGGCAGAGATAACGCCCCCATCGACGGAGCGGTGTGATGCTGAGGTGATGGTATGAGCGATAATGTAGTGGGGTGAGCCTGCAATACTATAGTGGTCTGCACTGGAACCTCAGAGGTTGAAAGAGGAGGACTCTCAACATGATCAAGAAAAAGGGCTATGCGCTCGAACCCATGGGCCAAAGCTCTCAAGTACTGAGCTTGTTTGGCCGAAGACACATCAAAAGATAGGTCTAAAGGCAAAAACGGAACAGGAATGGCCCCTAAAACAGATGAAACCGTAGCTGATTGATCTCCTGAAACAGGAGGGCCCGAGGAATAGGGTGCAGCTAGCAGAACTTCTGGGACCCACGTGGTAGTCACTGCAGTCGAATCAGTGACGGGCCCTAGACTGGCTTGTGTTTGCCACTGTCCCGGAAGAGGAAATAAGGATCCTCTATGATTCCCATATCGGGACGCACAGAGGGAAGAAGAAATAGTCAAAGTGAGAGAAGGAGGATCTAAGTGTGGAACCCCCTTTAGAACAATTACTGGAGACTTGCGGGTCTACAAGGCCATGGCTAACAGCAAGTGAAATAAAGGAGCTGCGGAAACAAACAAACGCACGATCTCTAAGACGAACTACAGTCAAAAGTGACCAATAGCTCAAAAAAGGCACGAGAAAACAACCACGAGAGGCCACCCACGACGGAGACACCTGAGCTCCTAGCTAAGGACCTCGCAACAAGCTACCTAGGATCACTCTGGTACGACTGAACGCGCGCCTCCAGCCCCTCCGCGCCTCTCCGATTATCCAGGATCACTCCACAGCCTACCACCAACACACCGGAGCCACTAGGAGTGACATCCCACTCTCCCAGTGCCCCCCGACGCTACCAAAAGTTGTTACCGTCACCGGAGAAGATGACTTGTGGTCAGAGCTCGATCGGGAGTCCCGTGCATCGCAGCACCCTCTAGATCAGTGGGGAATCTTCCTCTCTACGCCGTCAAACTTCCAGGAGCCTCGAATCGCCGCATCGCTGCCTCCAGAGTCTTCTCCTTCTCCAGTGCCGTCGTCGAAGTCGTCTCGACGGTGACGGGGATGGACAGCCGCCTCTAGCCATCTGATGCTCCATCTACACCGTTAGATCCCTTTCTCCTCCTCCCCTCTTGCTTGCTATGCCCTCTAATCTCTGATCAGGCCTTGGGATGCCCTGGAGAGGCATCTCTGACAATCGTCGACGGCAAGTTTCCGTCGTCGACGGCTGTCGATCCTTTTCTTTTTAATAAAAATAAAAAATAGTTTTCTTTGATTAAATTTCTAAACCTTTTGTGTTGTTACATTTAGGTCCTTTTTTTATTAGAAATAGGTCCTTTCTCTTAATTTTAGGTCCCTGCACATTTTTCTTAAATCGTTTGGATAAAGTTTTAATTGAAAATATTGCAATGTGCCTCCTGAGTTTTCCTAATAACATTTTCCAGGTTTAAAAGTTTGATACAAAGTCCCAGAGTTTCTTTTCATGCATTTTAATCCAACCTTTTTGCATAAACAATCCTGAACTTTTCTAAAATTATTCTGGATGCATGTTCCTCTAGGTAAATTGCATTTTAGCCCCTGAACTTTTCTGAAACTCTTCTGAATGCATGTTTCTCTGGTTAAATTACATTTCAGTCCCTGAACTTTACAGATTTCATAGTGAATGCATGTTTTCTAGGGTAAAATTACTGAATTGCCCCTGAAACTTTCAAATTTCAACATGGATTCTTTTTCTTGCATATTTTACCCTGAATTTCCACATTATTGCATTAAATTCATGCTTTGATGGAAAAATTGCATTTTAACCCCTAAGAACCTTCAATTTGACAAAAAAAACACAGTTTTACACATTTGACCCCAAATTTCTTCAAAACTACATGAAATGTGTTTTTCTATGTATTTTTGATGATTTAGCTTCAGAATTTTAGTTTTATTTCAGAATTTGGGTTTTTTGCACAAAAGCCACTGGTATTTACATTTTTACACTCTTACACGCATTTTGCACATTTTGTTGCAATTTTTCATGCATATTTTCTTGTGATGCCTTTCATCGTGCATTCATTTCAAGCTTAGTTTTCTCATCATTTCCTGGATTTCTTCGATTTTCGCGAATTTGACTTGATTTGATTTTCCATCACTCGAGGATGTACATTAAAAGGCATAACAACGCCGACAATGTCCCGAATGAGGATTATTTTCCCAATTTGATTTTCTTCGGGTTTCTGCTGATTTGCATGACGCTTTCCCAGAGTTTTTTCGATTTTCACGATTTTCCTCATCGCCCACGGGTGTACAGTAAAGCGGCATTCTCAATGCCTACATTTGTCCCTCGGATTAACTGTTTACCTTTATTTCGTTTCTTCTCTTTCATTTGGCATGTTTTCCAGTCATCTTTAGCATATGCATTCAGAATAGGCAAGCACACACCCAATAGACCATTTAACAAGTAGGAAACCTAGAAAGACCGAGTTCCTCGGGTGCATGGGGGTGCCTAACCCCTTCCCCATACGTAACAAGAATCCTTATCCTTTCTCTAGCCCGTATTGATTTGTGCATTACATCCATTAGGCACGGAGCATACATGTTTTCTTCATCTTGTTTGCTTCTTGGTTTTCTTTTGTGTTTTGTTTTCCTCATCTTTCTATTAAAAGACTAGGTGGCGACTCCTTTCCTTATCCTTTCCCATCTTTCCTTAGTGTTTCCGAGTCTAGTATTCTTTTCCGGATTCACCATCTTCGCCGTGACCGTATCGGGACTCCTCGTGTGCTTCCACGCACCTGGTAAGGAGAACCATGCAGGGTTCCACGGGCATGGTCACACACACCCTGCATCTAGCATCTGCATCCACATCTCTGCAACGAGTCACGTTTTTCAGTATATCCATCGAATAAACGACCTAACACCAACAACAAGTTTTCTCATGGACTTGAAAGGGGTGTCTTTTTCAATCTTGAGCATTGGTCTCGCTCCCCTTGACCTCGCTCAAGGAAGGGCATCTGTAGATACCCCAGTTTAGCAGTCATTTGGCAATCAACTTCTCTAATGGAACGTGCTCTGAATGGTCAGTCGACATCACCACTTTCCCAATCAAACACCTTACTCAAAGTCACCTACACTTCCAAAACCCCAACACTTAACCAAGGTCCACATTTTAGGCCCATTTGTGGCCCAGATGAGCTTTAGGATGGGCCAATGATCCATGCAAAAAGTCTGACTTAGGAGGACCGTGGTTCGAATGCACAGAGAGGTCGCGTGGGTGAGTTGCGCGATTGCCTTTGGTTAGTGCTAGAAGGCGAAAGATTGATTTGTCCTTTCACCAAGGGAACATTGGATACACTCCTCTCATTGACTTGCATAGATCTATGTGTGTCCCACTTCTCATCTGGACCATGAAGTTTCCCATGCTAGATCTAATCCTAGCCCTACCACTTAATTGAATCCCAGCCATCGCGAGTGAGAGTAGGTGGAGATCTACGGCCACAGTTTGAAACCGTTGCTTACAAATCCACCCGGCGCCTCTGACGATGCACCCTTTCATCCCCACTCATTCGCATCTCCACCCAACATATCCTTTTTGCTCCAAAAGCTTTCCCCACCTTCCACAGCCACCTACGACCTCTTTTTTTCCTCCAATCTCACCAAGTTCACCGGAAAATCCTTGAAACCAGCCATTGAATATCTCTGTTCCACACCATTCTGACCATCACATTCCATCCAAACTCCCTCCACATACATTCTACTTCATCCCCCAGACTCCGATGACCACCATCGCCACCTTCGACTGTCGAGTCATGGACCATCGACGGAGCCAAATCCAAACCACGTCGGAACACTATCTCCTGGAGCCATCCAGGTACACCACTCGTTCCTCTCCACTTTACTAAGTATCTACATTGTCTGTCAATCCTCTTTGCCTTGTTTTACTTTGTTGTTTTACTACATTGCATGACATCCGGCTAACAGACGACCACAACCCGTGCAAGGCCAGTGGCCCCTAAGCTTATGGTTGGGCCACTCTAGTGCCACCTCTCCTTCCTCCTCCATCCTCCTCCGTGCCCCAATGCTATGCCTGGGCTTCTGGTTGCTGTTTATGGTCAGTCGAGTCCAATGAGGTCAATGGAAAAGGCAATGCATGTTCCATATGTCCAAGAGCTTCCAGAGCACCCTTCTCTTCCCTTCATTGCTCCTCGAACTGTCTTGGATGCACCCCAGACCTTGCAAGCCCCGTCCATGGTCGGAACAGGGCATGGTTTCCGACAAATGAGTTCATAGAATGGGGAAGAGTCTTGTTGGCATCTGATGCATCTTGATTGTTGCATAGCCTTCTCTGATATCTAGTCTTTGTTTCTGGATTGCCGAATTGGGTTGCTTTGACCTATATTGCTGGTGATTGGCGATGATAGTCCGTCGTTTGGGATAGATTTCTGGGTCACGGACCGATACTACGGTTGAGTTGCGCAATTTTGGTCGAACCAGTGCTTGGACGATTGAGCCAAATCGTTTTCATGCATCTATTGCTTGTGTTTTGATTCGAACTGTTTTCATACCCCTGATTTTGAGTGTGTTCTACATGTTCCTGTGTTTGGATTCTTGTTTAGATTTTTGTAACCTATTCTAAGATGATGAAAAGTCTAATGTTTGGCACCTATTTCTAAGCCGCGACTGGCCTGCACGACTAGGTCACATGATTTGGCTTGACCACAGTGCACAGCCAGATTGAGTCCATCACCTTGGTTTTCTCATCCATTGCATTCTCTATTTGTATTCTCAGATCCAGTACCATTTTCTATTCAAATCATTGTGTTTACTTTACTAGTTTACATCCCATACTTGTGTTATTCATGCGTCATCTTGCTTAATGACAAACTTCCAATTGGTATTCAATCACCCACATAGCCTCACATGCGAGTGAGAAAGCCGAGAAAGACATATTTGTTAGGCGTATGAGGGTGTCTAACATCGTCCTCATATGTAACAGAAGTCCTTATCCTTTCTGTGACACGCATTGACCGATGTGTTGCTTCCATTTGGCACGGATTCTTTCTACTTTTTTTTCCATTTTAGTTCATTTCCTGATTTTTGATTTTCTTCGTCTTCCGATTTAAATAAACTAGATGGTGACTCCTTTCTTTCTTATCTTTTTCTCATTTTTGTGATGTTTTCCTCCCCTTTGAGTGAAGCATCCAATTCTTTGATTTTGCCTCTTTTGTCATGGCCTTATCAGTCTCCTTCGTGCACTCCCTTGCACGTAAGGAGTTCGACTCTAGCATGGTCACAACAGTAGGCCAAGCACGACTCACCAGTGCTACCAACTAGCATAACTTAGTAATGCTATCACCTAGTGTGAAAAGCTAGTAAAGTGTCTTATGTCATATTTCAGAATTGCAAAGGATCGATTCGTCCTTCACCTTTGGACCATTGATTCATTGCCTCTCATTGGTTTTTATGGATCTAGAGGTGTTCCTTGATGTGTCTTAACCATCATGCCCCTCATCCAAAATTGAAATTCCATTCCAACCCCTTAATCCACATCTCATTCACCCATTTCAAAAGTTTGTTATTCATCAAAAACTTCCATGCAACCAAGCCTCTTATAAATTGCCCCCACCTCGTCAATGACAAGGTTACCTCTAGAAGCCAACTAGAACCCCTTGGCCACTAAAATCCAATGCACTCTTTCACCTCTAGCCACCCACGCTTTGGCCAACCACTAAACAACCACACTGCATTGCCTTATCACCACTTGCATAGCCTCATCTAGCCTCCACCACTGAGCACAACATGACACAAGCCCCACACAGCAACAACCAAGCCTCCTCCACCTTCATCATAATCGAAAATGATGATCGAAGAACACCACTGTGAGTTGTAATGCTAAGAGGAACAACTTGAACACCAACATAGGTGAGCAATCCATTCCCTAGCATAATTCTCCCTTCCTGGTGCTCTATTTTACCTCGTCGACATGTGGTTTTGTTGTTTTCATCTGCATTTCACCTACACATGCACCCCCAATTTTTTCTTGCGTCAATGGGTTCTTAGTGTCCATGTGAGGCCATCAACCACTAAGCATGAGTTGTGACTCATCTCTGCATGCAATTCTCCTCCCAACTCCTCCCTGATTCTCAAATCACATCCATGGCCTAAGTTATCCTCCTGTGGTCGATTGTCCATCGATAGTGAAGGAATGTAGCATCACAGTGGGGGGCAGCATTGGGAGTTGATTTGCACATGTAATTTGGTTTTAATCACTTGCATAATGTTTCTCGCGTGTTTCCATCATCGTGCATCATTCACATAGCATGTTTGCTTCGTTTCATGGCTAAATCGGCATTGGTTACCATCGTATTTTGGCGATGAAGCTTACAATCTAAAACTAGAGAACCTAGTGTGTGACCCATTGGTGTGAAGACCTGGCATACATAGCCAGTGTACATATCAAGCATGATTCATAGGCACGAAGTCCCTAGTTCAAAACAAACAATGAGGCGGAGCCATGTTGTGCATGTTTCCCTCATATGATTTTGATTTCTCTTATGCTAATCTATTTTCCCAACATGTTTTACTTACATATCATGGCATCTTAGCATCAAGCATCCATCTGTAGGCATACACTAAGGAACATGCATTCATGTAAGGCATCATACTCTTACCCTTGGGCATACATTATATGGCATATACATATGCCAATTTAGCCACACATGCAAGCAAATCATGCCTTGAAAAATCGACTCATCAAGCATATGGAGGTGCTTAACAGCTTCCCCATGCCTAACAGGAGTCCTTATCCTTTCTTTGACTGCATTGGCACGGAGCATCTTGTTTTCAAACTTGCATTGCTTTTATCACTTTCCCTTGCACAATTTTCCTCATCTTTGGTATTTAATAAACTACATGGTGACTCCAATTTTCTTATCCACTTGCTTTTTGCTTTCTATCTTGGTGTTTTCGAGTCGAGAGCCTCCTCGAATGCACTACTTAGCCATGGCCCTATCAACGTGTATCGTGGCTCCATCCCACCTACACCTCATTCCATCACTGGCATAGTCACAGATGGATCCCAAAGTACCTTGAGCTTTAAAAGTCCTCCTTTTCGGATCCTTAATACCATCAAAAGAGGGAAACTTCACATTTGAAGATTTCACCAAAGATTGCAAGGAAGAAGAGTTCACTGACCTGTGGGAATCATTACCAGTCCTGTAATTATGCTTTTATATTCTCGTCTTTTGAATGAGACACCTCCACTCACAATCACTGACACTCTGGTAATCTTCTACCTCACAAACTGATGTCCCTCATCCATATCTTTCCATAGAGTTTTATGACCTTTCTCCATGTCTCTACATAATGTGGAGAACTCCTCCTTCAATAGCTTTTGAATAGCTTCAAATTCTTCCATTCTTGTCATTTCTTGCTTCTACACAATGAATCAATTAGGCTCTAATACCAATTATTAGGACTCTAATGATCTCATAGTCATTTGTAATCCTTGTCGAAGAACATCCTGTGACAAAGCATTGGGATCAAGTAATCGTCGTCGTGTTCTGCTGGTGGTGAAAGGGAATTTGAAAGGAAAGTAGAGAGATTGTGGAGATCTCAACCTTATTCCTGCATTAGAACCAGACAAAACCAAAGATATCTCTTATTATTTCATTTGTTGTATTTATACATCAAAGAACCCATCATCTAATAGACTTCAATAGACAAGATCAAAGATATCTCTTATTATTTCATTTGCTATATCTATACATTAGAGAACCCATCATCTAATAGACTCAAACAGAAATAACAAACACCCAACAACTTCCTAACAGAAGTAGCAACCTAACACCCAACTAGCTGATTATTGGATAATGATTACCCAACAACCTGACTAGATTATAGACTTATGTGTAGGACTGTTAGTGGGTTGGGTTAAGCCAGATTGGAGATCAACCTACTACCCGACCTATTTGGTCCTAACAAGTTATGGGTTGGATCATGACCCCTTTTTTCAATCCTTGAACCATAACCCAACCCAACTGGTTAGGACATAACAAGTTGGGTTAGTAGATCAAACAAGTTTAAATAAATGATTATTAATTAATTGTGGTCTATGTGTGTTAATATCAATCAAAATAAATGGTATTAACATGTGTGAAACATTTCACACATATTAATAGCAATCTTCACCACATACTTGGGTTTTTTTGACTTGAAAGTTAATAATTCATAAATGATAATAGAACTTGAACTTGACAAATAATAGAATCTAAATTTGAAAGTTAATAGATCATAAATGACTACTAAAATGAATTGAGTAAAGATAATAAAACTTGAACTTGCCATGATAATAAATCATAAAAATTATAACAAAACTAGTGTTTTCATGTTACTAAAAGAGCATACAAATCTATTTAAAATGAATTGCAAAACCACTATCAGGTTAATGGGTCCGATGGCATCTTTCACCCATGACCTGGCTCATTAAGAGATTAGGTTAATAGGTTACAATCTAACGAGTTCAAATTTTAACTCAAGTTCTAAATTAACAGATTGTGTCAAATGGATTAATGGATTATACCCAATCCATTGATAGAGCCCTACTTGTATGAAATACTCATAATCTTTATACATTGTTGCCACTGCCTCAGGCATTGTTCACCACTATCCCTCTGTCATCTAGTCTTTCAACCACATCTATCATCTTTAAGCTCTATTGGGTTAAGGGCTGGTAATGGCAGCAATTGGCCGATGGTGGTGGTGTTAGTCCTTTACCAGTGAAGTTGTGGTTTGACTAAATGTGTCAACCAAACACTTCATTTTCAAGTCTAGCCCTTGGATTTTCAATGTCATGAATTTCGACAACCATTGGATTTGGAGCTCCTAGGACCAAACACTAAAAAAACCTCCTTGGACCAAACATGCTAATTGATCTCCTCTTTATGTAAAAATTGCTTTGTATCAATCTAACATCACCACTATCAATTGACTTACCTTTTAAATACTCATTTGCATCTAATAGTGTACAGCCAAGAGGAAGCCTACCGATTCCCATTTGTCATTAGACATTGAAGTTCATCTCATTTTGGATAGCCCTCTTTCATAACCTTGCTTGAAACCTGGCACCGCAAAAAATTACAAGATCCTTTCATTCCACTTTTTCAGCTATTTCAATAGATCCCTGTTTAATTGTACCTTTTGATAAAAAATACTTTTCCAAAAAAACAATTTCAAATGGATTTTTCTTCTAAGGGGTTTTTTTAAGTAGTGAACAATTTTGTAATTTGAACTACAAAAAACTACTGACATAAAAGCTGTAATACAGAGCTTTCAAAAAGAAAACAAACTTTTGATTAAAAGCAGTAGTTATAAAAATAGTTTGAAACATGTGAATTATAATGTGAATTTTGAATAGTTGTATTTATACAAGTAAACCAACCATCCAACTCAAAAGACCTACCAGTAGATCATGTCTTATATTGTGTCAAACAATTTGTATTATCATGATTATCGTTCTTTTCAATAATATTGTATAATCTCACAAAATTACGATTGTTTTTTGACAATGTATAATTTTAAATATATATACATATAATATATTTCATTTTAAATTGATATTAATATACTTTATAATCCATTAATAATGTTAAACTTGCTAGTTTGCAATCATGTTGAATTTATTAGAATTGTGTCAAATCATTTCAAAAAAAAATTTATGTCCATTAACCATACATTACAAAAATATTTT
Organism: Posidonia australis; assembly: GCA_024699735.1. Taxonomy (NCBI): domain Eukaryota; kingdom Viridiplantae; phylum Streptophyta; class Magnoliopsida; order Alismatales; family Posidoniaceae; genus Posidonia; species Posidonia australis. The sequence continues at coordinate 32,253 of JAMKQA010015881.1, forward strand.
AAAAAAAGCTTATCATTAAACTTTATATTGTTTCATGTAATCAAATCGTATCAGGAATTACTTGACAACGAACCACATCATTCATTTGCCCGACATGTTTCCTTGGAGGATTTTCTTGGTACAATCGAGCATAATACTTCAGAGATTGCATTGGTATTAGTATGATAAGTTTGTATAAATTACAAGAAAAGTACTAGCACTCGTGCCATCTATAGAATGGTTTTTCTCACCCACCCTACACGCCCTAAGAACACTTCTTCATCAGTTTCTCGATAAGAAACTAGAAAAAAAAAATGACCTTTGGCAATTCTCTTTACAAGTAACATGCAGAAATACAACCTACCAAACGCCAACATACATGAACCACCTCTGTACAGAACTACCACAGCAATTGGTGGCAGACAAGACAACGGAATGAATTATGTCAAAAAGAAAAGTCAAGTGACATGCGATATATTCACAGTTACTAGTCCCCAGACCATGGCCTACAAAAACTGAATTTTTTTCTTTTATTCACAGTTAGAGAAGACTTCAAGGTGTAGAGTTAACTGAGATCTCTGTCGGCATGGATGGGCTTTGCATATCCTCATGGAAAGGGATTACTAGCTGCTGCAGGGGTTTCAGCGTGGAAGTCAGCTCGGCAAAGGATGGGCGCAGGCTTGAATCTCTGGAGAATGATTAGATATTCATTTACCAAGATGATGTAGAAAACCATTATATGGATAAATTCTTATAAAAAAAACATGGATAATAAAGATTAGGCTAAAAATGGAAAGTTATCTACTGGAGTTAGGAGCATTTTTATGGCTCCAATAGACTCCATTTATTAGCGTCCGATTGGCTACTAGTGTGATGTGTGGTTCCGATTGAAACTGGTAATACTATTGTTAAACTGCCTTCAAAAATGAGTTTGTACACGTGACAAAGGTTTTTTACCCAAAATCTCTCCCTCTCCCTCTCTCTCTCTCTCCCAACTGTCATTAGGTTTGTACCTTTTTTTTTTAATACATGTCAGAGATTGTAATGCTCTTTATGTAACCCCCTCCCCTCTCTCTCTCTCTCTCTATATATATATATATATAGATATACATATATATATATAATAAAAAGTCTCTTTTTCTCTTTCTCCCTCTCTATATTGTAAAAACTCTGTCTCTAGTCCACGGTCACTGCTCACAGTTATCTCTCTCCTTTAATGTCATTGCTGCCCTTCTACAACCATCAATGACCTCTCATTTCTCCTCTCGTTCCTCCATTGTCGTCGTCACCCATTTCTTCTCTCGTTCCTCTATTGTCGTTGCCATACACCAATGTGCCACACCATTGCACACCAACTTGTCGCCTCTATCACCACTATCATACAAGCAGTCGCACCGCCACCACACACCAACGTGCCACCCGGCCACCACCCATTGCATGCCACTCCACCACCACCCATGATACCAAATGTCTACACATGTCGTCAAAATTTCATCGATACATGTCTTATTTTCAATTTACCGACATAACTCCAATACGATATCAGCATGGAAGTTTTTTTGAAATGTAAATTTTTTTTACCGTATTTCCACCAACACGATTTCTACATACCGACATTTTCCCAACACGTCTGTTTCTCAACTTATCAAAGGTTGACACGAAATCGACATTTTGAACCATGCTCCCACGGACCTCCGATCCTTCCTCACTCAACTCATCAAACACATCATTGCAACAGTCCTCTCACACACCACTGTGTTGCTTACTACCTCTTCCTATCATCCACAACCTTCAATCTATCTTTTGATTTTTTTTTTCATTAATCAATTATAAATGATGTTCTTTTATTATTGCATATGGTTTATATTATTTTTTAGTGTTTTTATTGTTAGAATGATAAAGTTTAAAAAACAAAAAAATCTCTTTATCAAAGAAAAAATAATTGTTATTAAGGGATTATTCCATGAATACTATCTCTTTAAGTATGAATCAATATGAAGAATTTAGTAAGACTACATGAATGTATGTATCAATACTATTGTAAATTTGTGTAAAAGAAAGGTTTTGTATGAATTTTTGTATGAATGGTACTTTATAATTGAATGAGTAAAGCATACATACTATTTCTCCAAAGCAATGAATACTCTAAGTTTGAATAAATGAATACTAAATTATGCTCTAGTGAATACTATGTGTAATGTGTTGGTATACTTCTACATATTTTACGAATAATAAGGCAATTATTCTATGAAATATGTACAAATACTCTTGTAATTGTACATATAAGAAAGGCAATTGGTGTGTTAAATATATGAATGATATTTTGTAATTCAATGAGTAAAGAGCCATTACTATTTCTCCAAAGTTATTTGTTGGAATAATCCTACATTAGAGAAAGTAAGAACTAAACTTGTATTTATATATAAATAGACAACTCTACTCACTACCAATAAGTTTTGAGTTAGATGTCCATATTTCAACATGATATCAAAGCTAAAAAAAGTCCAAATGGATCCAAATCTACATACATCTACCTATATCGAAAAGAAACTTGTTGAACTAAACAGACACCAGAAGTGAAGAAAAATGTTAGAATAATTGCACGTTGGAAAAAGTAAAGACTAGATTTATAGTTATATATAGATAAACCTCTCTACTCATTGTCAATTAATTTTGAATTTTTCTACATTATCAATACTAATATATGTAAAATGAATACTCTAGTCTAATTAAATGAATACTACAATGTTATTTAGTGAATACTATGTGTATAGTGCCAATGTCCAGCTATTCAATAGTAAGCAAAATTATTCAAAATCTTGAAAAGAGAGCAGAATCAAAAATATCTTGGAAAGAAAGAAAGAGATTGAGAGGGCAAAAAAAATATATTCAAAATCTTCGAAAGAGAGCCAAATAAAAAAGAAACCTTGGAAAGAAAGAGAGGTTGGTAGAGTAGGAGCTTTTTGATTTCACAGTTGCAGTCTGACCAAAGCTGAAAATTTTCCAGGCTAAAATATTCAACTATTGCATTTGATGGTAATGTACAACATGCACACCCAATAAACCCAAACTGGGCAGAAACAATTGAATTTTAAGTTGCACTAGTTATAAAACCATTTTGTTATGTTTTGGCAATAAGCAACATTGTTTTATCATAAAAATAAGGTGATCAGGGAACGTATTGGTCACCCAGACTCCCTGGAAGAAACTGGGATTCCAGTGCCTTGATTTGGATTAAAACCTCTGGAGCAAGAAAACTGCAGGTTTCATCATAGGAATTATTACCTCGCTGTCTACCGACATGATTCCATCCTACTAGTTCACAGGGTGATGGCATGTAAATTCTAGATCTTTTTGCCACTAGACAGACATAGAAAGAAAACAAAATATTGGTTTAACAGACGTACGTTTGCCAGCACTCCCAAATTATCCTTGCAACCAAAGGATCCAATTCTTTGGGGATGTCAAGACGTCTATTCTGAAATCCAACAGCACCCACAACTTGCATAGGATTCATCCCACTCCATGGCATCCTCAACGTTGCAAGCTCCCATAAGATCACTCCAAAGCTATAAACGTCACATCTGCAAAGAAATAACCAGACAAATAGCCTGTGAAAATGTTCAAACAATTGTCATGAACCAAACATACAAATGTCACATATGAATCTAAGTTCTATCCATCTTCTGTGAGTTTTTTTTGTAAAGCAAAGGTTGGATGAATCTTACTAGAAATAATCATAAGGCTAACAAGTGAGACAAGACTAACAGGACTGACATTCTTAGAGGCAGATGTTATACTTACTGTAGAGTTGAGAAGATGTTTGCTATGCATTCTACTGCTATCAGTGACTTCATTACTTCTCATGATCAGACTTGGATGTCAGATTCTGGGCTACTCATATAATAGGGATAAATTCTAGTTTCTATCATTATCATTTTCTGAGTCTATTCCTCCTGTACGTATGGCTGATGGCTTCTCGAAACAGTTTCTGATACGAGAAATGCTACATCTCCTATTCCTCTTATTTGTCTTCTAAAGTTTTGCGTTAGTTTGCTTTCCGCTACTCAGCTTACTAGATCCTCACATTCTCCTTTTTATCCTACCTGTTGTGTTTTTCAGGATGCTGATGAGGCATATCAGCAGAATATTGGAGAACATGACTCGCAAGTCTCTACTATCTTTTATAAGTCAATCACCCATTCATTCAGCTGCATTACCAACTGCAGTTACCCATTCTAGTGGCATAGCCATCCTTTTATACAGAAACTCAAGCAATTGTTAGCCATCTCTTGCTCAATCTGATGTCTGGATCCAAGTTGTGTCCAATCTGTGATATGTTTTTAAGTATTTCATTATGTTTATTGATATTTACTCTAGGGCTATATGGGCTTGTTTTGTTAAAAATAGATGTAAGTTGTGCTCATGATGTAATATAAAAACTACAACAAAATCTCCTTTATTACCAATATTATTTTTTGTATTTCTTAAATGATTCAGAAAATTACAATTAGGCAAATCAGCAGAATATTGGAGAACATGACTCTGCAAGTCTCTACTATCTTTATGTGAGTCAATCACCAGTTCATTCAGCTGCATTATCTACTGCAGTTCCCCATTCTAGTGGCATAGCCATCCTTTTATACAGAAACTCAAGCAGTTGTTAGCCTTTGGTTCCTTTGTCTTAGAGTATCTCTTGCTCAGTCTGATGTCTGGATCCAAGTAGTGTCCGATCTGCGACACGTTTTAAGTATTTCATTATGTTTGTTTGTTGATATTTACTTTAGGGTTATATGGGTTTGCTCTGTTAAAAATAGGCATATGTTGTGTTCATGATGTGACATAAAAACTACAACAAAATCTCCCTTATTACCAAATATTATTTTTTCTAGTTCTTAAATGATTCAGAAAATTACAATATTAGGCCTCAAATTTTACTGAAATTTACTTCCTAGTCCTTAAAAATGTTCAACAAATTACAACTAAGTCTCTAGAATGTTATAGAAAGATTCTTAAAATATTTAAAACTTGTGTTTATCTCTAAAAAATTATATAAAAATCCATCAAATTATTGAAATTTAAGACCATACCTTGACCATATTATAGAAAACTCTCAAGTCAAAATGGAATACTAAAGACTTGAATACAAAACTTCATCTCTTTAAAAATGAATTAGTTTAAATCATCATCATTTCTAATTTCAATTGACATATAATACTTTTATTCTACACATAGTAGAAAATAAATATATGGTAATCATTTCTAATTTCAATTGACATATAATACTTTTATTCTACACATAGTAGAAAATAAATATATGGTATAGTAAATTTAAGAAAAATCTTATTGATGATTTAATCCATTATTTAATGTACATATTCGGATTTATATCCAACTTTATCCGTAGCATTCACTCTTTATGCGATGTGTATCTATCTCTGTTTTTTGAGAATATAGATATATAGTTTTCATATTCGTATGATACCCATATCCATATCCGAATTTCAAAAATGGATGCAGATGTGATAAAAACCCATATTCATATCGTATCCCAACCATTTGCACCCCTACATGGGACTATTTGTCGAGATTGGTAAAAACACTAGTGACGGCTCATATTATCTACATGAAGTACTTGAGAATACCACATTTGATGTTATGCTAATGATGGAGATGACAATGTATTACATGGCAATCATGGTGAAATTTTGATTATTCATCATCTAAGCTTGCTGCAACAATATGAAAGGTATTGTTGGTGGGTGTACTCTTGTTTGTTTACAAACACAAGCATCAATATGTGTTAAAGTAAATGCTTGTGAGCTTGTTCACGTTGCAAACATTTGCCAATGAAGCACAAGATTTTGGGCTCATTTATATATTGATGCCGAAGAATACAACAAAGAAGGCATATGTCTATTTCAAGAGACAGAATATCTAGGGAGGACTAATTGAAAAACACCAGCAACTTTCTTTTTTTCCCCTCTTCCACAAAAACCTGCTCATAATTATCTCAAATTAGCAACAACCAAAAATGGAATTCAAAACATTAACAAGTTTTTTTTTTGAATGATCAAGGAAAGATTTTCATTAAAAATAAAACATAACAAAACAGACAAACAAAGAGAAACAAAAAACTCCTTATCAAGGTGATAATGAGCAATCTATCCTAGAAAACAGGAAATGAACAGCATTAACAACAAAACAGCCATATCCTATGACTCAATCATCAAACAAAATATTAAACCACGTCGCAATCACTACATCAGCATTAACAACAAAACAGCCATATCCTATGACTCAATCATCAAACAAAATATTAAACCACGTTGCAATCACTACATCAGCATTAACAACAAAACAGCCATATCCTATGACTCAATCATCAAACAAAATATTAAACCACGTCACAATCACTACATCTGTATCAACAACACACTCATATGAAAAGGACCAGCTAGTTAACATTTGACAAATCATTTCCACTTCTTTGCTAGAGTTAGTGCAGCATCCATGGAATATCCTTTAATTCCTCTCGAGCCACCAGAACCACCACATAGTATGAACTATGAAGTAACATCTATCAAACCCTCCATTTCCATCACCCAATTCCCTACTTACTCATTCACAAATCCCAAAAGACTTCGATTTCCATCTACACATTGGAATTCAAACCACTTAGGCTCCTCCACCACCCTTTCACCGACAAACAACCAAAGAACAGGTGCCACCAATCTTCTTCACTGCCATAGCAATAGGAGCATCAGCTTGCTAGCCAATAACCATAACTTTTCAAAGCCGCCTCAATCAAAACTCCTCCATGTAGCAAATTGTCAAGCAAAAAATTGGATTTTCATTGGAATGTGGCTATTCCAAATATACTGTGTGCTTGAGACAAACTCCACCTACAATCACCTGAAATAAAGATTTTATCAAGAAAGTGCCATTCTCATCCCACCTCTATTTGATAGAATCAGGATTGAATGTGATAGCAGAGGAACATGGGAATCCAGAAGAAACATAAGCACCAGAAAGTCTGGGCTGCATCACAATGATCCCTCTTGAATCAAGCATTCCAGACTATCCCTACCTCAGAATGCTCAAAGCACTCGGAGATCCTCACCAAAGGAAAAGTTGTAACACAAAACAAAGAAGGAAAGGAATATTTAAGTGCAGTCACCCCGACCTATCCTCCCAAAATCTAACCCAATCCTCTCGACCCAACATTGACAAGTAATACGTAAGAAGGTTTGCAACTACAACAGAAGTAATTTTAGCCCCAAATAACAAGAATTTGCCCTCCCAACCTGCAAATCTCTTCTCAAAGTGCTCCACCACAGGTCCCAATCTCGAACCTTCAAACCCCCACCACACAATGGAAGACCCAGATATTTGATTGGAAAAGATTCAACATAACACCCCAAGAATTCAGCCTCATCCTATACCCTATAATCATTTGTGCAAACTCCAATCACAGAAGATTTAAGGAAATTTACCTGTAGCCCCGTGATCATTCCAAATAGACTGCAAAATAAAATTCAAATTCACCACCTGCTGATGTGAAGCTATACAAAAAACTAAAGTGCCATTCACACACTATAAATAAGGAACTAATCGCACCCCCCTACATGGAGAGAAAATCATTGTAGGAGTCCTTATTCCTCTACTTTGATACACAATTTCCCAAACACCTCAGCTACTAATGAGAACAACAAAGGAGAAAGTGGGTCCCCCCTATGGTAACCACCACCTATAAGGAAAAAGGCCTTCAGGACAATCGTATACTAATATAGAAAACTAAGCCGAGTTAACATAGTAACATATTTCGTCCCTCCATTTCCTTCCAAAACTCATACAACACAAGACCTCCCCAAGACAGTTCCAATTTACACTATCATAGGCTTTCTCCTTATCCATGAATTTTTTGTTTAATCCTTGTTTCAATGCATTCATGTGCACCATAAAGCCATCAAGAATTTACCTACTTTTAACAAAAGCTGATTAGAAATCATTAAAAAGCTTAGGCATAAAGGACTAAAGTCTTTCAACAGGGCACTTTGCCACGATCTTGTACAGGTCAGCAAGCTAATTGGCCAGAAGTCAGAAATATCAATAGCACCAAGCTTCCTGGAGATCAACGTAATAAACATGGAATTTGCAAAACCAATATCATCCCCGTCGGAAATAAAAGACATTCATTTCCATAATTTCCCCTTTGAACAATTCCCAATATCTTTAAAAGATCACCAATGGAAAATCAATTGGACCAGGAGCCTTAATCCCAGCCATCATAAAAATTGCATTTTTTTTACTTCCTCCTCACTAAAGGGTCTCTCTAACTAGAATGCATCCACCACAGAGAGTTGGTTGAACTATACAACATGAAGACTCTTATTCACATAGGATTAAGGCTTTGCATTCAGATGATCTGTGAGACACCTATCCATGCCAGATCTTAACTCCTTCTCACTCAACAAGACGCCATCAATGATAACCAAACCCACACTGTTAATCCTCCTGTCATTTGCCATTTTGCGAAAGAGCTTTGAATTTTGATCACCAGTCTTTAACCATAAAGCCCTAGAACGCTGCCTTCATGCAATTTGCTCCCTTTTCACCCAGACTTCTAATTCTTTTTTAGGGACTCCCTTCGACGTGCCGAGGCTTCGTTTGCATCCAGCACAACTCTTCTGCTTTGCAAAAGCCTTGATGTCTGCCAATACAACCTACCTCTTCTACAGTCCAGTTTTTGATCATTTCTTTTAGCTATTTAAGTTTAGTACAAAGCCTTCCTGTAGATCCCCAATTGCTCCTGAAGTTCGACACACCCCTCCTAAAAGCTTCCTCCCACCATCCCCTAAAACAATCCATCAAAATAGTCAAAACTGAAGCACAATGAATCAAACTTGAACAGTCATGCTCTCCAAACTCATCCTCAGTAGACAACAAAATAGGCACATGATCAGATATGATTCTGGAAATACAGTGTAATTTGGAAACATGCCACCGGTCAACCCACCCAGGTGTCAAAAACTCTATCCAACTTGGCAAGAGACGGTTCCCATCACAAATTAGACATGTGCAATAGGTAGGCCAATCAACTTCAATTCATTGATGACATCATTGAACTCCAACATCCCTGATGTTACTCTACTGCAGCTACTAGACAGCTCTTCCACAGATTGAACCACATTGAAGTCGCCACCAATGATCAAATTGTCCAAACCGAACTGCACCATTCATCCCACAATACATGCCTTCTGCTTTGTTCACATGGTCCATATACATTTACGACTCCCTAATCCATACCATTCCTATGACAGCACAAGGCCACAAGCAAACCAAAAGTGAGAACCATTTGATTTGTACAAACAAACTCTGATCCATCCCATGTAGTGAGGGTCCTCCAGCCCTCCTGCCGCACCAGCTGATTTTTTGAAAGCAAACTCATCAAGATATTTCCCATCCACTGCCTTCAGACCACTCAAGCAATTGTTTCCATCTTTGTCTCCTCAAAGCATACCACATCAGCACTGTCACTTGACCATTCTACATTTGTCTCTATCATTCAATCCTCATTCCAAAAAAGAATCTTCATGATTGAAAATCAGCAAAACCCTATCCTGTGACCTCCACTATAACCACCAATTCAACTGGGACCCCCTCCCAACCTCCTTGTGTGATTTCTAATATTGATCAAATAATGCCAGACAACCTGCACCGAATTAGCCAAGGAGAAGCTCAAGTCCTTGCCTTTTTCAATCAAATAATCATCTGACCAAAGATACACACCATCCTCCCCTTTCCCCTCCCTTTCCTCTTATACACCACCCACTCTTTGTCCGTGCTCCCACTCCTCCCACCTCCCCCTCCACTGTTAACGTCCCTCTCCTTAAGGACTGCACTTGTTTCGCCCATTTACACCCTATTATGAGTTGAAGCCTACAAAAAATGGAGACAAGAAGAAAAAGGAGAAAAATCGCGGAAGATAGATGTAGGTGGGTCAAAAGGAGGAATATTCATGATGCTACCAGACAGTTGCACAAAAGGCTTCCTCATCCCTTGGAGCGTTGACATCTCTCTCCCCCCTCAATATCTCACAAAAGGCAAACCCAGCTCCAACTATAACAATACCATTTGAATCTTCATCTTCACACCTCTCTTCGTTGATATTAACCATGTTGCCTTCCCCATTGGCATGCATCCATACAGGAGGTGGTCACTGTGACAACAGCCACAAAGATGTCTCTTCTCCTAGGCACACCTTACCATCAATCATCATGGGTACATACAGCACTGTCACTCCCAGGCTAATCAGTCTCCCATAGATACACCACCTAGTGCCTCATAAACCCATCAGTAATCACCTCATTCTCCTCCTTCCCACCTAACTTTGAGTGTTGGAGGCTACACATCGAGTGGTTTCGCATCCCCTAGCAAGCCCATGTCTTCACCCTGCTCTCCCTGTCTTACAGGTAGCAAGGGACCTATGCCCAAGACACCCTAATCACAAACACCACCATCTCTCACTACTATGATGAGGTTCCCACAACTGAAAAAACAAAAATCAACATTCACTTCCTCCATGATTGCTTTGTTGATCGTTATGTATTAGTTAATAATTGCATATCCTTTTCGAATTTTCATAAGTTATTATTGACATTTTTTAGTATTGATAATTGTGTAAGCTTTAAACCTCAATGTTAAGGTTTATAAAAAAAAGCACAATAGTTCAAGAGATAATCAAACAAAAACTTACTCAGATTGCTCAAAAAAATTAAAAAAACTTACTTTTCATTTGATTGTTCGTTGCGCAAAACTTCTGGTGCCATCCACTCCGGCTAAAAATAATTTGAAAAAAAAATGTTACTCATAGAAGCATTTTACTAACTGCTCAAAAAAATTTAGGAGCATTTTACTAACATAGAATGAAATCAACTTAGAGAATTGTTTTCTAGTTAATAAGCAATGAACATAGATGCCCAAAGAGTGTAATGAAAATTTGGAATTTCTTGAACTTACTGTTCCAGCAGTTGACTTGGATGATAAGAACGTATTGTGCTTTAATCGTGAAAGCCCAAAATCACAAACCTGTAAATTTTAACGTTCAGTTTGACACAAAGAACTTGTTTAAGCTGATAAATAGAACTTAGAAACAAGAAATTTTCCTATGCTTCAATTGACAAAAAAGAGACTGGATTTCAAATATCAAAAAATTTGGATTCTGATATTATCATTTCTTAGTACATTATATCTTGATTGATAGACAGAAAGCATACAAAAGAGCATGTGGAGTACGATAAAAGATTACCCATGCACAAACTCTACCAAAAAGTTCAAAAGAAAGAACAAGAAGTTTTTGAAACATATGCAAATCAGGTGGAGTTTCATTTGGCACAGTATGAATACAGCTTTTTCAGTGATGAGACTTCAATATCTATTTAGAAACAGCAATGTGGAAGAGAGTACCAGTTCTTTTTCATCATTGAAAAACTATCAAATCAGTTTTATTGACTACCTATGTATAAAGTTGAATTGACAACAAAAGGAATCAGAACAAAGGATCCCATGCCAAAAGTGTAGCATACCTTAACATTCCAATTCTTGTCAACAAGTAGATTTGGTGATTTCAAATCACGGTGAACTATAGTGGGTGTGCTGGCGTGCAAGCAATTCATACCCTTTGCCTAGATGTTAAAATAATCATGAATAGGCACATATTTTTTCATGTATGACTTTGGAAATAAGTATAAGCACTGGTTTAGGATTTATACCACATCAAGAGCCATTTTAATCCGCCGTTTTTGGTCAATTTGACAATTAGGACGATGAAGGATCCGGTACAAGCTTCCTCTGAAATAATATGGGAGAGACATAACTAAGCTTTCATAGCAAAAAACTTTTCAAAAATATAATATGGCATGCATGACAGTTTAAAGAAAAGGGAAATAGAAGATTAATTCTTCTCAACAGACACTTGAAGAACACAGTACCTTTTCAGAGTACAAGGGCATATAAGTACCAAGAGTGCAAGATCAATTATGTGTCAAGCATTAAAAAATTGAGTAATAATTAAAACACACATAAAGAAGGTACATTAGTCAATCGTTAAAAAGAGAGAAGACTAATAACGAATGTTTACAAAGGCATTCAGCACATGGGACTAGTTCAAAAAAAAATTGCTGCAAGCAGGCCCCATGTAGATGGGAGGCTTTTCCATAGTTATCTCATTGGGTATGAACAAGGGATACCATGCTAGTACGTGATTGAAGCCATGATAAAGAATAACAATTGATCCGGTTCAGATCGGACAGTCCCCGGCCAACAGCCTAAAAACATCCGAATGCTAGTCTTGGAAGACTTAACAGCAAAGCCCTGAACAAACTGCCAAAACACACCCAGGCAAGTGATGGGAAGGCCGAACAGAGAACCTCAGGTGAATGGCCTAATGACACCCAGGCAATCGACATAAAGACCTTGCGACAGAGCCCTAGGGAAATGGCCTATACACACCCAGACGACTGAGCGAACATTTCATGCCACTTCATCAACGGTGAATGAGCACCAAAACATTCTCTAGTAGGCAGACTGACCGAGCGCTCAACCATGGTTCTAAATGTCGATTACGTGTCGGACTTCGATAAGTTGAAAAATAGACACGTGTCGGGAAAATATCGGTATGTTGAAATCGTGTCAGTGGAAACATAGTAAAAAAAATTTACATTTGTTCAGAAAACTTCTATTTTGATATTGTGCCAGAGCCATGTCGGTAAATTGAAAATAAGACACGTGTCGGAGAAATTTCGGTGACACGCGTAAACATTCAGTACCATGCGTGCAACACAAGCAATCTCCAAACACAGACCGAATGAGTGCCACGATCGCTCATCATTGAGGCCGCCTGAGCGTCTAGCCCTTGTTCTTCAACAACTCTCAACCAACACCTCAACTAGAAACCGACGAGCGACAGTGCCTAGGCAGAGGAACGAGATCAACAATATTTGCAAGTGTAAGAGAGTAGACTTGTCTAGGGAGGAGGGACACAGACAAGAAAGGTAAAGGCAATGGAAAGATGATACTGAAATTGTACAACAGCCAAACCTCAAAAGTATAGGGAGCAGATAAAATCTCTACCTTGGCAAAAATTCAGTCACAATAGAAAGATTAGGAGGTCGTGTCACAGCACCCATAAAAAGCACAACATTTGGATGGCGTAGCCTACGCATTATTCGTACCTAGAACATAACATGGAAAACAAAGCTATTATTAGTACCAAGCACTCCAAATATATAAAATCTACAATATAGAGATACGAAATGGGTGGCAAAGAGTGCATACCTCACTCCGAAATTCATCCAAAGCATCACCATAGAAATCCTGGTCTAAAAACTTCTTCACGGCTACTTCCTGCCATTTAAAAAGGAAGACATCTGCAAACAATCAAGATCACTCCAATAATGTGGCATTATGGCTAACGCACAGTAATAGCTTAGGAGTAAAGAAACATTAAAATTTTATATTTTTTAGACAAAGAAGCAAATGGATGCAAATGACACAAGATAGTCCACTAAGTTTCTGTCTTACTACTTTTATAATAGTTGCATGTACAAAAAGCGCCAAACAGAAGACATGGGATCAAATATTTGCATCACATGTGAAAGCATGCTTTGTTTGTCTCTAAGCAACCACGTGATGTGCTTTACGTATGATGCACATAAGGTATACCAACAAGGAATATATTTATCTAATACGACTAAATTAACTTACCGTGCCATTCCAATCAGCACGATATACTTCACCATACGAACCTATCAAAAAGAACCATAAATATCAAGAATATTGTATGAAGTGTGTAAAACCAAAAGCAAAAGAATAGAACTACTGTAAACTTCCCACTTTCATCCTAGTTCTAAACCAAAATATGCAGAGAATAAATAAAATAAAGAAGAAAATAAATATATACACAAAAAACATGATATAACTTTTAGATCCTTAATGAAACTATTATACAGTCTCACTGTCAAATCCTAACTTTAATTCTTTTCAAAAATTAATATGCTGAGTTTTAGGCAATATTTAACACTAAGACAAAACAACAGTAAATGGGAAAATTTAAACTGCAATGCAAAATGTCAAATCTATGACTGTAACCACAAGTATAATGAAATACCTAATCCAATCCTTTCACCAATTACGAGATCTTCCCATGGAATTTCCAATTCTGCCACATCATCAAGCATTGGGTCAAGCCTATCTGGTCTGGCTTGAACCAAAGCACCATGAGAATCAAAATCTCTCAAAATCAAATTTGTGCCCATAAATCTGTCATGAGTATACTTTCTTCTTTCATGTTTATCACCAACAACTTTCCCATGCTCCATTTGCTCAAATGTAAAGATAGCTTGTGAAACCATCATATGTGTACCATCTGTCTCCTGATATGTATCTTGTGAAGATTGTACTGATACAAGTGGTTTGTCAGATCTAGTATTTTCATGATCAGACGCTGACATGATATACTCACTGGTTTTTGAAGGTGTCTCATCAGCACAGGATGAACAACCAGCGAAATTTCCACTTGTAGAGTTATTCTGTTCATTACTAGCAGCAACCATCGCAGGAGAATGCAGAGCTTCAGAAATATGTGCAGCACTAATTTTAGAATTTTCAGGGTGTATTTTCCTAGATGAAGATGATGATAGAACATTAAAATCATTTGATTCCATATTTTTCCGTGGAAAAAGTCCTTCAGAAAAATCATTGAGCTTTTCATTAGGAGCTTCATTGCAAGCTGAGCGGTTTTTCCAGACTAAAGGAAGGGGGGGTCTACCAGGACCCGAAGAAATGTTCTCTCGTCGTCTCTGGAAACCATTCATCCTTTTCTCAGTAGTTTTAAACTGTGTGGACACTTTTCCAACTTCAATTTCCTGGAAAGGATTAAGCTCGGCAAAAAGGTCTTTAGGATCAATACTGTCCTGTAAATTACCATAAGCATTGTGCTTTTCCTTCACATAATCACTACTAACAGACATGTCAAGATTATCTTTATGCACAGAATTTTCATGATTTGCATCCAAAGGTCGGTTACACAGCTCGTCTATAAAAGTGATTCTCCTATCCAAGTCAACACAGCTTCCACTACTAGAAGGCAACGATCCACTGCTTGAACTTGGAAAAGATGTCTGCACTGCTTTTTCAAATATTGTCTTTGTATCTAAGTTGCCACTACCCTCTTCGTCAGACTTCCCATCTCCTCTGCTGTATTCTGCATGTGATTTAGTCATAGACTGTGTAGAACTAGAATTACCTTTTTCCCGTGAATGTGAACTTTTGCTCAATCTCGAATTTATAGATGTAGACGAATTCTTTGTACTTGGAACATCCACGGGAATAAGTATTCCTGGTGCAGCCATGAGATCAACCAAAAATTCTCTGATACAAAAGTAGAATGCAGTCAGGTATGATAATTCTTTAACTTTACAATGACAATGCAGAACAATAATGACTCAGAGCTGAAACTTTTTGAGCAGGACAAAAGACAAGCCTAAAAATAATACAACTAAAATCAATAACAACTAGAACAGCTAGAGAATTTGAAAATCCCAATTAACTTGTTCATCGAGCATGGGCATTCAACTGTGCTCTTAACTGAAAGGATGACAATGTATCAAGTATCATTCACAGATTTTTAGCAAACCTGAAAAATAAAGTGAGGCATCCTAAGAAGTACCCATACCTGCCGTCTGAATAAGACTATCTACGGCCTTAAGCAAAGTTTACGGGTATGGTTTGAAAAATTCAGTAAAATTATCATGTAGGACGATTTCCGAAGATGTGTTATTGATCATTCAAATTTCTACAAGAAAACTACTAATGAAAGTGTGATTCTAACAGTTTACGTTGATGATATATTATTGACAGATAGTGACTCTGTAAGCATTAATGAGACCAAGAAGTACTTTAGGACACAATTTGATACTAAAAATATAGGCAAACTACGATTTTTTCTAGACATTGAATTTACATATACTAAAAGAGAGATAACATTATTTCAAAGAAAGTATGCACTAGATCTTCTTTAGAAGACAGATTTCTTGGGCTGCAAGTCTAAAAGTACTCCAATAAAGCAAAGTCATATGTTCTAGAGTAGTTCTTCAGAGATACTAGAGGATTCTAGGCAGTACAAACGTTTGATTAGGAAACCGATATACTTGATTGTTATCCATCCTAATATAGTATTTGCAGTCAATCTTCTCAATCTACATGAGCCCAAGACGATCTATTTGCATGGAGCCTTACACGTGCTAGCTCATATCAAAGATGCCCCAAGGAAAGGTCCTATCTATAAGAAAAACAATCACTTAAAGATCAAGACCTGTTTGGACTCTAGATATGCAAGGGATAAAAGAGACTAGAAATCCAATTTGGGCTTCTATACATATGTTGGGTATAATTTAGTTACTTGGTGGAGCAAGAAACACAATGCTATATCTTGTTGTATTTAGAGAGAAAAATAATGTGTTATTACATTCAATAGAAAGGAATTATATATATATATATATATATATATATGAGTTATTGGATAAATGGATATCCAATAACCCAACAAACACGCACAACATATATGATAACTCTAATACAACTCTAATACTCCCCCTCAAGTTGGAGCATGTACATCAATAAGCCCCAACTTCGTACATAAAGACTTGAATACCCCAACACTCAATTCCTTTGAAAAGACATTAACTAACTGCTCAGAAAATTGAGTGTAGGAGACAGAAATAATCCTTTCATCACCATATCCCGAACATAGTGGCAGTCAACCTCGATATGCTTGATGCGTTCATGGAAAGTGAGATTATTGATAATGAAAATAACTACTTGATTATCATAGTGCATTGACAATGGCATCTCAAAAGACAAACAAAGCTCTGTGACCCACATCATCTTACATGCTATCTGTGTCATGGACCTATACTCTGCCTTTACACTAGATCGTGACACCATATTCTGCTTTTTACTGCACTATGTAACAAGATTCCCTCCTATATAGGTGCAAAAGTCAAATGAGGACTTCCTATCCCCTCGATCTCCAACATATCTTGAATCTCAATACATCATAACATTCATATGACCATTTTTCTAATAATTCAGACCTCTACCTGAAGCATTTTTGACATAGAAAAGAATCCTTAGAGCTCTACTCCAGTGTACCATCTTAGACTCATATATAAACTGATTAAGTAAGTTGTGCATATGAAATATCTAACCGAGTTGCTGTGAGATAAATGAACTTGCCAATCAACCTCTTATACTATCTTGGGTCCTGTAATAGCTCTAAACTAGTATTCTAGAATGGTGGAGACTGCTTAATAGGAATACTCTTTGGTCTGCATCCCAAGAAGCCTGTCTCTTGAAGAAGATCAAGTACATACGTCTTCTGAGATAACATCATTTGCTCACTTGCATAAGCAAACTCTATGCTAAGAAAATACCTTAGCCTTCCCATATCCTTAGTGACAAAATGTATCCTAAGGTGTTCTTTTACTACCTTTATGCCATCTTTGTCATTACCCATCACCAGAATATCATCTACATAAACTACAAGTAACACATATCCATAATCAATTTTTCTATAGAAAATAGGATGATCAACAGCATATTTCTGAAAACCTCCATTCATCACCACTTTGCTTTGCTGAATTTTTCAAATCATGCTTTGAAACTTTGTTTAAGGCCATAAATCACCTTTTTTAACTTATATATTCTATGCTTCTCCAGAACAATATACTATGGAGGTTACTCCATAAGTACAAACTCTGTGAGATTGCTATACAGGAATGCATTCTTGACATCTAATTAACACAATTCCCAAGAGTTGTTGATAACAATGGATAGAACCACCCTAATAGAGTTAAGATAGGCAATTAAAGAGAATGTCTTATCATAATCAATCCCGTGTGTCTGAATGAATCCTCGAGTTACCAATCGAGCTTCGTAGCAGTTAATGATGTCGTCTGCTTTATACTTGACAACGTATACCCAGCAACAGGTGACTACATTAACTCCTACAGAACGGGTCACTAATTCCTAAGTACCATGGACTGCTAATGCAACTACCTTCCTCATCCATTGCTACCTTCCATTGTGGAAATAGGAGCACTTCTTGATGATTCATGGGAATAAATTCAGAAGAAAAAAACAAAGCAAAGACATAGAAACGAGGTTGGAGAAAGTCATAGGAAACAAAATTGGAAATGAAATAAGCAAGGGAAGAACAACTACCTTTCTGTAGAACAATAGGAAGATCTAAGTCACTTGGAAGTGGATTTACATTCGTAGAGGAGGTCGATTCTTCCAAAGGAGGTACTGGTGGTTCTTGACGGCGTCGATATACCTACAAGGGACGAAGGGGCTCTACTAGATCAACAATGGTATCACGAGAATCTCCAACAGGGGACTCAACAAAAGAAGAAAGAGGAATAGACTCACCTACAGCCACAAAATCCTCAGAATAACTCATAAATTTAAAAAAAGTAACATCAACAGATACATAATATTGAGCAGAAGGAGGATGAAAATACTGATACCTACGCTGAGTCATAGAGTATCCCATAAAAATACACTTTATGAATCTAGGAGACAAGTTATCAAATCTAGAGGAGAGATCTTGGAAAAAGCATCACACTCAAAGACCCTAGGGGTCAAGGAAAGCAACGTGGCATTCTTTTGAAGACAACGAATGGGAATTTCACCCCCTAAAGGGGTGAAAGGCATCCTATTAATGAGATATATGATTGTAAGAACAACATCAGATCAAAGGTGTTTTGGAACTTTCATATGGAACATGATAGTACAGGTAACATCTAGTAGATGCTTATGCTTACATTCTACCACCCTATTTTGTTGAAAGATGTGAGGACAAGTGATCTGATGTATAATGCCTAAGGATGCACAATAAAACTTGACCTTGTGTTGAACAAATGTCAATGCATTATCAGTACGAAAATACATCATAAATTTAATAACAATCTTTAAACAAATATACCCAAAAAACTCTGAAAAAATAATCAATAAACACAATATAATAACGATGACCAAACACAGTCGAGACTCTAACGAGATCTTAGATGTTACAATGTTCTAAATCAAATAGACTAGGACTAGATACAAGACGTAACTGTTTACAAGAAGCACGATAGTACTTTCCCAACTGACATAACTCACATTCAAAAGAAGAAACAGAAATCTAGGATAATGCCTGTTGCAGCTTTTGGTTGGATAAATGATCTAACCGAAAGTGTCACAGTGAAGACGACTCAGAGGTAAACGCAATGGATGATAATCTCTATAGTATATCGTCACTGACCAGCAAATACACACCATTTCCTCGCTCACGACCCAAACCAATCCTCCTCTCCGTCCGTAAATCCTAAAATATGCAGTGGAAAGTAAAAGAAATTATATAACAAAGCAGTTGTTTGGTAATGACGCTAATGAAAAGAAGATTTACAGGAAAATCAGGTACAAAGAGGACTTTATCAAGTGAAAACTAAGAAGAGACCAACACAACCCTTTCTCTAGAAACAAGGCAAGATCGACCATAAACAATGGCCATCGACCTAACACCAGACAACTCAGGCAGACGAGTAAACAAGGTTTTTGTACCTGACATGTGCGAGAAGACACCGAGATCAATTATCCAAGAGAACACTGGATGCTAGAAGAACACTCATACCTATGAAAGTGAAGTGAGAAACAATGACGATAGACAGTGACCTTTAATTGTAAGAGTCTATCATAACTGTCTGTTCATTACTAATGGACATGGCTGATGTAGTCTCAATAGTAACATGTGTAGTGGAAGGACGACCCTCCAACTCCCAACATCTGTCAACCCGATGACCTGTTTAGCCACAGTAAGTGCAACGAAGACGTCCTCCAGTATCAGTACGACCACGACTACTTCTACGAGAGCCACCATGTCCTCTACCACGTGTAACTATCATAACATACTGATCAGAGACTGGAGATGGAGTGATTGTGGATATACGCAGAACACAAGCAAAGGTCGTCTGCAGATCTGGAACACTGTCAACTCCTAGTATCTATCCCTGATTTGAGAACAGAGCTTCAGAGACAGACTGAAAAAGTAGATTATCACAGTTAACTCTTCCCAATACTGTCTCATCTGAATAATGTCAGCAATCAATGGTTGGTATACCTTAAGCTCATCTAGTAAGGCTCTCAGCAATATAAAATGCTCTGAAACAGACTTCTCTCCTTGACAGAGAGTGAACAACCTACTCGTACACCTTAAAAACTCAAAAGATATTCTTTTCATGACTATAAGTAAGCCACAGAGTATCCCATATCTTTCTTGTAGGCCTCAACATCATACACCCCTGGTTACAGTAGACTCCATGCTATTTACTATCCAGGAGACGATGGCTGCATCATTCGAGAACCAGTCACCATATATGACGTCTTTACTATTCGAAGGAGGTTTAATAAGATTTTCCACTAAGGTGCTTTACTAGAGACTCACGTATAACCATAACAAATAGGAAAATATACGATCTGATTTTGCAAGACGATGAAGGAAAACACCTGATCTGACGAGTGTACTTCAAAAAAACACACAAACGCCTACCAGAGACACCACAACACAATCTAGAGGCACAAACACGAGTAGATATTACTTATCCACACCCACACGAAAAGGAGAAAAGACGAAAAGGCCTACACCATGACCAAGACGCCAGACGAAGGCAACAAGGGATTGAACAACCCCTTCGGCGAGATCTGGGGCCACCGATGCCCCCTCCAGTTGCTACAGGAGCAATCGGTGGCAATAGGGAAAGGCGGAGCCGACGGCGAAAGGACTAGAGGAAGGCTACGCCTACAGGAGAGAAGCCTGCAGTGCCGACAGCGACGTGCAGCTAGGGTTCCAGCAACTGGGCCGACAACAACAGCTAGGGTTCCGACAGGTGGTGGTGGTGGTGGTGGTGGTGGAAGGGAAAGTTAGGGTTAAAACCCAAACTCTGGTACTATATTGTGTTTAGAGAGGATAATAATGTGTTATTACATTCAATAGAGAGGAATTACATATATAAATGAGTTATTAGATAAATAGATATCCAATAATCCAACAACCTAACACAACATGTATGATAACTCTAATACAACTCTAACAAATCTATTATCCAATAGAAAGGCAGAATATAGATTACAACCCAAACTACATGTAAGATGATGTGGATCGGGCCTCTCTTGTAATGGAACTTGATTTCTCTAAAGCAACTGCTATAACTATGCATTGTGATAACCAAACTGTCATCTTCATAATCAATAATCCCACCTTCCACGAGTGTACGGAGCACATCGACGTAGATTAACATTATGTACAAGATATGATAATGAGAGATGTTATTTCTATATCCTATACTCAAACTTCACAACAACTAGCAAACATTTGTATCAAAGGCTTGGGTGTTAGGATTTTTGTAAATTTATATATATGTTCCAATTTAAAGGGGAGTGCTAAAATTATATTTATATTATTATTATTATTAAAATCTTATTAGATAGTAGTAGCTCATTGGATTATTGGATATTCGTTTATGTTGAGTATCTAATAAACCCTATGTAATGCACTCCTTGGTCATTAATCAATAACACAAATCATTATTTTTTTCTCTAGTCTTCACAGATGGACATCCAAAACACAAATGCCAGCAACTACCGTCATGCAAACAAAAACATCTACTTGCTAAATGGAAACCTCTTCTCTTCAACACCCATTCTGTTGGTACTCCACTACGCAACATTTGTCATGCAAAGAACTAGATTTTAATTGGAATATGATAATTCCCAAGGTTATTGAGGCAAGTGCCAAGCATGAATAAGATGTTGGGCGTTTAGACACCTAGTTTTGTAATAGGTTTAGCGAATCCTTGTCGGATCCAATAATGGATACAGCAAGGATCCAATAATGGACTCGGGTTTAAAAGAAATTTCAGGGGTTTCTGATATTTTCCACGTATCCATGTTAGTTGAGGTGCATTTGTAATCAAATCTGGCAAAAGTAGATATGAAATTATGAACACGGACATCTCTGTATCTACCTCAGTGATATCTGGTTAAAATAAATTAAAATAACAAATATTAAAATATATTACTCCCTACTATACAAATTCAAAGACAAGAAGTCTTTAGATGAAAGGATGAGATCTCTATGTCTTCTCATTTCTCAAAGATTTATAAGCCCAATTATTTGCATTTTGTGCCAATAAGTTCATGATGTAAAAAGATTCACATGTTTCATCTTTAGCTCTCCTTATTTCAACAATTGAAGATAAAAATCATCTACTATTATATGCCCGAATAAAAAAACCGATTGTGATTTGTGCCAATAGATTATTGACATCATGTAAAAAGATTTAAATTATATATGGTGCATGTCTTCAACTTTACAGTGGTACATTAATCTAGCTAAGCTGATGATAATTACATGTTCACAATTTTGATATGGTTACTTTGAAGATGACCATGGTTCTAAATGTCGATTTCGTGTCGGACTTCGATAAGTTGAAAAATAGATACGTGTCGAGGAAATATCGGTATGTCGAAATCATGTTGGTAGAAACACGGTAAAAAAAATTTACATTTGTTAAGAAAACTTCCATTTCGATATCGTGTCGGAGTCATGTCGGTAAATTGAAAACAAGACACGTGTCGGAGAAATTTCGGTGACATGCGTAGACATTTAGTACCATGAAGATGACCACTTATAATTAAATTACTGCATAAAGTTTTGTGAATCAACGTCATATAGGGACAGATGTAAACAACTATATACAATATATTATAAGAAAATGGGATGGAAAACCATGATTCCACTTCAGTGCAGTACAAGCAGTTTTTTTAGGGCTCAGTTTCATTCTAATATGTATGCTGTATTGACATCAGACAAACTTTATCAATCCATTGGGCAAGGTTGTAGCATCCATATAATTGCTGAATTATAGACCAAATGAAGCAGCAGCTGACTTGCATGAGATACCTGTCATGGTCCTTAACTATATTGACAGCATCATCATCGACACCGGTATAATGACTTCCCTTAACTAGTTTGCATGGAATGCCAACTTTATCTGCTAGAACCTGCTTTCAGAAAGGAAGTAAAAAAAATAGAGGTTTTTTAGAAAGATATATGAGTTTCAGATCCTAAACAGGTTATCCAAAATGACTAAGGGAGACATCAAAAAAGGACTGAAATAAGATTTGATCTAATGCCTCACTCAAAAATCCAATCTTATCATTAAAGATCATATATGAAAACTGATTACATAGATCATAGGTGTCTCTCCCTTTTCCAACATAATATTTATAAGATTAGTTACAAGAAAGTTTCTAATTCCTAAAGACCATTCTCATTAACCATTTATTTGCAAAAATACCTGCTCCAGCACTACAATGTTAATACAGCCAGGTCAGTGCTATGAAACCATATTACAACCTTCAATTTACTAGAAATATAGAAGTGATAATCTTTAACACGACTACATCAATTCTTCTTCTATTGATGCATTACATCTAAGGATGTAAGTGGATATGGATTACCTATACCTTATCTATATCCTTGTCGCCTTTTACAGAGGATATGTCACTATTCATACAAACAAAGCAATGGATTCAGAAATGGGTGATGCCTATTATTTATCTATGTACATTTTCCGAAGATACCAATACTAACTAGATAAAATAGTTAAGGATATGATTTCTACCATAATTGCTACATGTACAAGTAATTGTTGGAATAATTTCAACCTACTGATTATAACATTGTTAAATGTCAAATGATTATGATAGAGATAAAAGAAAACATGGTAAAACAAAAATGTCAATAAAATTCAATTAAAAATTTTGAATTTCAATTTGAAATTCTAGGATAAGCTACATGTTCTCATGTTTCAGACTCAGGTTGGTTACAAGGATGGATAATTGGATCAGAGGATATTACAGTGACTCATTTACAAGATGCCGATGACAGAATCCTGATTTGTATGTTTGATTCTTTACCATTTCAGCGATGGATTTCTTCTGAGGAATTTCAAGGGTGATATCAGGTTTAAAGATAAAGTTCATGAAGAGTGTGGTTAATGGCATAAACATTTTTTTCTTTTTGAGAAAAGGATATGTTTTCACATTGCCTATGGGAGTAGTGATTCGTTAAGACTAGGTGAGGGAATGGTGGGGCAATGACTGTGGAAATGCAATGACGGACATGGTATTCAACTATTCATTTAGTGAACTGGGCTGAAGTTTGCAGACTACTTGATATGCGAGGATTAGGACTCCCTAAACATATTTGGTTTAACATTGCAATGCTATTTAAGTGGGTTTAGAGATTCACGACAGAGTCCGAAACTCTTGTGTCCTAGTGGGTCATAGTGGTCAAATCCAATGCAAGCTGGATAAAGCCATGTGAGAGGTATACGAGCCCAGGGTGTGGGAGACGGCCAACAGAGGTCTTTCATGAATGATCAGTGGGTGGTTCCATCCCCATTGAGAAGAGCTTTTCCCAGCCATCCACTATAAAGCTTGGATCCCTGAAATTCTGGTTGCCCACACCTTTGTGGGAGGAATATGAGCCCATGGTGTGGGAGACGGCCAACAGAGGTCTTTTATGAATGATCAGGGGGCAGTTCCTTCTCCATTGAGAAGAGCTTTTCCCAGCCATCCACCATAGAGCTTGGAACCCTTAAATTCAGGTTGCCCACACCTTTGTGGAGGAAGCCTATCCCCTTTTTCTCACCGGAACATGTGATGCCAGGATGGAGAAACTGCAGCAGCTGCTCAGAATCTAGGATACAGCTTCCTCTGTGACAATAGGGGCAGATGATAGATGGAAGTGGGGCTATATCATCTGATAGCTTCCATACTGTTCAAAGCTTGTATTTGAGATAGAACAGAGAATATACAACTGGATTCTGGTATCTGTGCCGTACCGAGCAAGTGAGATTGCAACTCAAGGTCCACATTTACATGTGACTGGTAGCTCGAGGGAGAGTGCTTACGAACATACACCTGGGCACATGAAGGAGATTTAGCTTGTTCGTTTTGTGGTGACAGATCTGAGACTTGAACAACCAGCACTGTATTTTCTCTAAAAATTTCTGGCATCATTTGGAACACAAGCTGGAAGTAGACTTGCAATTTGAGATGCAGATTCTATGTGACATCATAGCAACTGGATTCTGGGTAGGTTTCATAAAACTATTGTTTATGGGTGCAACACTAGGCTGCAGATCATTCCAATATCTGGAGAAGAAGATTTTAACAAAACTGTTGTATATGGGTGCAGTAATAGGCTGAAGATTGATCTTTATTACATACATTAAGGAGTTTTGTGTTATATGGGACCACAACAGAAGTTTCATGTTTTTAGTAAAGAAAAGATGACCTTGTCGAAAGTAGCATTACAGGGGTGTCTATGTAACAAGAACAACACCCATTGTTGGAAGAATTGCTGTTTAAACATTACCATGCTTGCACAGGAAACATGCAGTCCAAATCCTAATCATGCAACCTTTAGTTCAAATACCATATATCCTCCACTACCCTTGTCGGCTACAAGTGCCTTAACAACTAGGCTCCAGATTGGTAAGTGAGCCATATACACATTATAATCCTTCTCTATCTTGCTAACAGGTGTCATTGTCCATCAACATAATATGTTATTGATGATTTCATTAATAAATTTTGACAATAACAACCAAAATAGTATTGTGCTTCGAAGGAAAATTATGATCACGACACTGTGCCTTCAAAGGAAGAATATGATTACAATGAAGAGAAGTTCATGAAATCATTTCAAGTACCAAGGCCACTTTCTTGATCACATTTGTAATTGTTATAGGCCATGGTGATTAGAAATCTGATACATTAGGTTTAGCATTGCCTAGCCCTATCAATGATTGTATATTCAAAAACAAAAAAGGAATGCTCTAGGCAAGCTGGACTACCAATTTAACATCAGTTTTCAAAGAAATCTGCAAAAAGGCAGTAAGCAAAAATATCAGTCTCGAATACAGCGAAAAGAAATAATGACCAAATAGAGGATTACCTTGAAAAGAAGAGCACGATGCCTTGAAAGACCAACATTAACACCACCTATTGGTAGTAAACTTGTTTGCAAAGAAGTTCTCAGGGAAGTACTTCTCTCCATCCACCTTGCTAGCATGTCATTAGCATCCCTAACAGGGCCACCCATATGTTCAGTGACAAGGTCAGCAATCCTTTGGACCAAAATGCCAATATTGGCACGTGGGCAATCCAATGAGATACACTGTGTGATTTGCTCTAGTTCTTGTAGGGAACGATCAATTGCCCTATTGACTAGAATCACTTCAAAGCCAAGATCCCCAATATTTGTTTGCAGATCAGAGAGCAAGGGCATTTTTCCATGACCTGCTGGATCAGCAGAGAGTGCGAATATGTCGTAAAACCCATCCACAACTTTTTCATCATAATCAAGCACATTGTAGTCCTGGATGCTCAAGAACACAAAATTGAACAAAATTATGGAAATTGTGACGATCATGAAACGAGATCTATCAGCAGGAATCACAGGATGTTTATGTAGACAGCAAGAAAAAAATCAGTAAAGCAAGATAAGTTTTCACTCTAAGAAATGCAGATGTCTCAAACAAAAAAAATCAGAAAAGGAACAAACCACTAAAAACTCAATAAGTAGGAAAACAATGTCTTCAGAAAACAATGTCTTCAGCGAAGGTTTATAACAACAATAAAAATAGAAAAATGGGTGATCTGTTTTCGGTTGTATGATCTCATGTGATTGAAACACACAAAAAATTAAGAAAGCTTGACAAGTTTCTTGAGATGAAGATAAAAGGCATGTATGGAACATAATCAAACATTTGCAAAGAGATCTAAGGAACATTGATTAGACATGTAAAGAAATATTGATTTGACACTAAAAATGTCACATTCCATGATTGTCTACGCACTAGTTTTGAATTTTGATTTGAATCCTTGTTGGAGAAATATTAATCAATCATTATTGTTGAGAAACCAAGTTGTATGGACCCTCCCAAGTCCCAAGTTTAATAATAATAATAATACTAATAATAATAATAATAATAATAAATACCAATGGATACAGTCGTCACTCGGCAATGTATCAATGGCTACATAGCATTTGCTCCTTCAAACATGTCTGAGGAGGTACTAACGTTAGTAGGGGCACAAGCATTTCTGAACGATTCAATTAAGAATTTGGCTACCCAATGGCCCCTCGCTGTATGCCCCATTTCCAACTTGAAATGGAATAGTGACGCAAAATCCTCAATTTAGATTTCGAAGTGAAAAGAAATTGGGTAGTTGGAGCTCTGATCCTTCGCTCAATCACTGCTTAAAAGAGATTTCAATCATGTAATTCCATCCATAAACCCTAATTTACAAATGACGAACCAATAACCCTGAATAAATGTATTTACGAACATAAAACATGCATAAATGGAGACAGAAGAGGAAAGTAAAAAGGAAATAAAGAAAAATAAAAAGTGAAACGCGATGCACTCACCCAATATCGGCGGGACAAGGACTCGGCGGTGTCATCAATCTCCCCATCGCGACGGTTGCGGTGCTTGCCAAGGCTGAGCAGCGTGGCGGCGCGGATCTGATCGTTGTGGGGATCTTCCCTGAAGTCGGAATTGGAGGCGCTGATGGCGAGAGCGAGCTGCATCTGATAGTCCTCCTCCGAGGAGAAGTAGTCGTCTTGGGCGTGCAGCAGCCTGGGGGCGGGGGCGGGGGCGGGCGCAGGGTCGACGACAGGCGAAGTCGGGGACATCGACGGCGAGGGAGAGGTGATGATCGGGTCGGCGGCGGAAGGGTGGTGGTTCTGGCGGAGGTCGGCCGGTGCTGATGGCCCACATGTGAGAGAAGGAGAGGAGGAGGAAGGAGGAGGGGCAGCAGTGGAAGACGAAGAAGAAGCAGAACACGAAGACGAAGAATCGCTGCCGCTGCCGAAATGGAGTTTCTTGAAAATGTGTCTCATCAATCTATGTGGTGTGAATTACCACCAGGCAGGGAAGGGGAAAGAGAAGGTCTTCTTTCTTTCTTTCTTTTCTCTATTTTTACAAGAATAAATAATAGTATCAAGAGATCATGTAGGGAGGAAGGAAGGAAGGAAGGAGAAGGGAGAAGAAACAGAAATAAAGAAAGAAGGGGAACAAGACAGGAAGAAAGATCGGCGTCCTCTCTTGTTCCGGCCACTGTGAAAAAGAAAACAAAAGGGGAAAGGGGATCGAAGGACGTAGAGGAAGAAGAAGCGGAGGAGAGGAGGACGAGTGCTGTGGTGTGTTTTGTTCGTCTTGAACGCCAACCAACCCAAGGAATCAAAGTGGAGTGGACCGGTGGAAACGAAACGGAAGGAGCTGGCTAGGCACCACGCTGCCCGCCGCTAGGATAACGTCCGCGGGAGCAGGACTGGCAGAAGGCAAACGGAACGGACGGGTTCCCAACTTCCCATTCCACGGATTAATTAATTATGTTGCTTGCTTGCTCTATCGTCGTTCACGTTTTTTCTGATGTTGGTAATTGGTCGTTCTCTCCTTGCCATTTTATATATATGTACGTACAGTCGCAAATATACCGCGTAAATGTAAGGAACCATGAATAATAATACTATCAATCGATTCTTACCGTCTTATCTTTCATCACAATATATATAAACAAAGTTAAATACTGTGTTACTTGCGGGTTAAGGGAAAGGAGAAAATGTCTTCTGGATTAATTGGGTCCCAGCCATGCTATCTATGGCTGTAGTGGATTCGTTTTCAGTCTCCCTCCTCAGCATGCCGTGTCCTCGTTTACATACCATCGATCGAACACCGTCCTTCTATATCTTTATTGAATCATACAACCGAATCATCATCATGATACCGTTGCTTGAAGTGGGCCCACCACTAAGTTTTTTTTTTACCTTATGTGTATATATATTACTTCAAAAAAACAACAGTTTAGATTTTATCTCCTCGCAAATGTTACCATTTAGCATGATGCCTCCTTCAAATAGTTTTACTTGGCTTGCCAAATGTTGTCTCACTTGACATTGTATATGAGTCCAGTCAAAAATCAAACCAATCCAACACATGTGGATTAGATTGGGTCAGGTTTTTTATATCATGAGTTAACAATGAGTTAAAAAATAATCTCAAACCCAATATATTTAGGTTAGACATGGATTCCATGAATCAACGGTCTATGTACTTTTTATAAATAAATAAATATATATTGATCTAATGGTTCCTATTGTGATGAAATATAAGACGGTTCAGTTGCATCCTCCCTCAAATTAGCTTTTTTGAGGGAAGATACATCATAACTGTTAGATATTGATCTAATGGTTCTATTGAAACCACTTATTTTGAAATGATACCACTAATGGTTTCTGAATTTAAAATAGTTATGATACAAAACAATATTACGTTTTTGTGCTAAATTTAAAATAATTTGATTTTTCATTTTTGTATTACTAAATTGAATGCAAATAGTTATGATACAGTATTACGTTTTTGTGCTGATTTGTAAATATCTTATTGGTACGGTGACTAATTTATATTTTTGTATCGATGTTTTGTTATTGTTCTATAATACAATTTTGATGGATTCAATTAGTAAGAAATAATGTTTTACACATGTTGTTATGATGGTGAATTTAATTTGTTATTTTATATAAGATTGTATCACGAAATAAAATTAAAACATTGATACTAAATGAAACAGTTACAAAAAAACAGTAACACGAAAATAAATTGTTACAATAAAATTAAAATAGTATTATTAAACACTTTTAACATTATTGAATTGAATACAAAATCCTCTGCCCTCCATAGTCTAAATGATACAAACACAAACTTTGAAGTAGAAAACCCTAGCCATCATAGTCTAGAGCAGATCTGACTAAAACGGAAGCTTTTCCAACAAAATGTAAAACAACAGGATTGAGTGCAATAATTTATCTGCACAATGGTTTTGTGAGGGTGGTGAGGCTTGGTCATCTCAGCCTCTTCTGAAGAACAGTAGAAGAAGCCTCCCTCCATCTTCTTCTCCTCCATAGCCCTGAGTATGTCCTCAAAAACTGAAACCTCACATGGGATCCTCAGCACACCTTCCTGCTGGAACCCAAACTCCTCTTCTGCTTCTCTCAGTAGACACACGAAGGCTCTGTGGCTCAGGTACTGCGTTGGGATCACAAATCTCCTCAGCTCCTCACCCACGCAAACCGC